>VXAX01008051.1:289321-461712 GCA_013399835.1 Leptocoma aspasia
TTGCTATGGTTTCATGGCTTCTTTTTAATACAAATATTTTAAAGTAAGCTGAAGAGAGGATTACGATCTTAAAAGTATGGGTACAGAGCTGATGTAGATTAAAAGCAGTCATTGAGTGTCCCATTAATTGAGCATTTTTGAAAGCATTAAGGAAAGGTTTGTTAAATTTTCAGTGTATGTAAACTAATAAGACTCATAAGATTATGTAGGTTAACTGGGTTAGAAAAAAATCTGCTAAATACCTGAGTAGTCAAACACAAACTGTTTGTTTGCCTAGGGACTTTTTTTTTCATTTAAGATTGGAGAGGAAGGAATTACTGAGCCTTACCTAATGTTTTGGTAGGGGCTTCATTCTTCCACCTTTTTTCACATACAGAGCAATGCTGCTGACACCAAGAGAGCTGGTTAGGGTCAAGCACTCCATTAAATCAAAAGTTCAAAGGAACATATGTGTACAAACATGCATGGAACAATGAAAAATGGTATCTATTTGAGATGTCTATTTAGGACAAGATGCAGAGGCCAAAGTAATAAATCTAGCGCACAGGATGAATAAAATTGAAGTTTCTGGAGAAAAATAATTAAGGTACATTTTCTATGGTATTAAAACAAAATAGACATGTTTACTCCCTGGGTATGGATTCCAAAAAGAATGAAAAACAGGATAAATTTTTTGTTGTTGTCTCAAACTTTTCATGTGTACTATGAAATACAGTGTTTTTGTAATTTATTTTGTGAAGTGAACTGTTTACTATGCTATGTTTTAACAGATAAGTAAGATCTGGAAACCTATTAAGTTGATTTGGAAATGCAAGATCATTGTTGCTTTCCAGAGAAAATCAGACACAAGCCACTAGGTGTCCCTAAATGTAAAATAAAAGTAGTCAAGAAGGTAGGTAAGGCTATGTAAGGACACATGGAGCAGCAATGAAAGAGACTGGAAAACATTTCCTTTCACAGGGAACAAACTGACAATCAGTTACTGAACACAAATGTTTGATTCGGCCTCTGATGAGCTAAGATTCTTTTTAAACTTATTCCTTCTTTATTAATACAAGTACAGTTTAAATTTTTGTGTGACAGCAAGCAATTTTGCATAAATCACACGAATGAGTAGCAATGCTAACAACAAAATAAAAACTTCAGAAAATCTTGGTTAACTTGAAATAGATTGTAAAAAATAAAACACCTATTTTTACAAGATTTATATTTCCTTGCATTATTTAAGGTCACTTTTTATGAGCTATCTTGCTGCACAAAGGGGTCAATGCTTTCTGGGCCATGTGAGGTCAGTGGTCCAGATGACTGCATCATTGAAGAGACAGAGGTCACAGTGGGGGCAGAACTGTACCCAAATTTAAGGGCCATAATCACATACTGTATAAGTATGTGATCCTCTGCCCAGTTAGTGTAGTGGTATGATGACAGGTTTCTATATATTCCATTTCTATTTATGCAAAATATTAAAAATTTTTGTCTTTCTTTTCAATGCATTCTTGATTAGAAGGTCCAAAACCACTGTACAGGTACTAATTCCAACACTATTTGCAAAAGACAGATAAGTGGTAGTTTTCTGAGTCTTTTTGAAATTGAAGTCAAGGAAGGAGAGATGTGAAGTGACATGCAAAATTTGTACACAAAACCTCTATGGTTAATAAATGAATAATCTATTTATTTCTAAAGGTTAGGATCAAAATAAAAATTATATGGTCTTCTCAATGCCTCTAAGTATTCAATTATGCACAATTTTAAATTTGAGGCACTTATTTTTAGTTTGAATACCACTTTTCTGCAACATAGTAACAAACCTGGGAGATAAGTCTATTTTTATTCTAACAGCCTACTGTCTCCTGTGACTATCACAAATATGACAGGTAGAATATGAATCTATGACAAGTTCTTGTTTGTGTTAAAACTTTAGGATTTTTTATTGCTGTGGCTTGACTTCTACAGTTTTGGAGATTAATAACAGATACTTCAATAAAGTTTATACTCTTGATGTTTAATAACAACATTTTGAAGGAGGGCCCTTCATATGTTTGCTCTTGGAAAAGGGTCAGTGAAGTGCTTTGAACTCGTTTATCAAGGTGATTCTTGTGGAGCCCAGAATACATCACTGATTATCCCTAACCATAGTCGTGCCTATCTTTTGGAGGCAAGGACAAAACTGATCTAATTTGTAGTTCCTATCTTCAATATTGCTCATGGTATTTCAGAGTCAGAAATCAACTGATTGATTTTCTGCTTATCCTGTCGCTTTGATGATGTATCTCTTGATAGCATATTTTGTTACAGAGTTCATTATTTCTATCTTTTATCACTTATGAAGTCTACTGAAAATTATAGTATACACCTGGGAATGCAGAATCTATATTTCTGAAAGGTAGAAATGAACTGCCTGGGAAAAGTGATTTTTTTTTTCTTGCTTTGCTGGTTGAATTCCTGGTCATGGGTTTCAGGTTTCTGTGTCATAAGGATCACATAATGATAATATAGCTATTTATCTTTGAATTTGATCAGAAGAGTGTGTAATTTTTTCTCATACTAGACAAAAATCCTCTCCCACTAGTTCATATTTTAAGCCAGTGACTGGCTTCAAGGGGAATGCAAAAAACCACTTCATGACCTACACTTCCCAGGTGACTGGCATATTTCATCATGGGTTAAGTAGGTTCTGATGAATGTTGATCAGCTGAAAAATTCACTCTCTGTATTAATTTGCAAAGGAGCAAATTTGCTTTCTCCTCAAGGGAAGAATTTCAGAAAGGAGATAGTTAAAATGTTGGTGTTCCAAGGGCATAAGTGCTTAAAAACCAGACATGGATCAGCATAAAATTAGCGAAGAAAAGACAGCTTCATGATGGTCTCAGACAAAAATATAGGGGATACAAGGAGACTGTTCCTACACATTGTATTTGTACTAACAATTAAAATTCGGATTTTTTTTTTCTCACCAGTGTTTTTTAAAAAATATTCTCTTCTATAACTGACATATCTTTAAACAACAATAAGCTGTGTTTTTATTTTCCTGTGAAAGTTGGGAGGTTGTCTTCCACATTTTTTTGCAATCAGTATTCAAATGTGCTTTGTTTTCCTTTTGCAAAATAGCATATTAGAATTTATGAGTACATGACCTTAGTTATTGCATTACAGGTATCCTGTAGAGGAGAAACTTCCTGAAAAGAACAATATGTAGTTTTAATGCCAAATAGGTGAATCATCAGAGTTTAACATCTTAATAACAGACATCCTTAATAACAGCATTATACCGAATTATTCTGTTCTATGGAATAGAGTGAACTGAAACTATAAGCAGTTTTGAAATAGTTTAGTTAAAAAAACGCAATGTAAACAATTAATTTTGCTTTTTTTTTTCAAATTTCTTTGAAATTCTTGATTCTGCATATAGGTCTGTGATGTTGGGACCTTTTAACTGAAGTCAACATATAGGACTGAAGTGTTATATCAGGCATTAAATAATAGCTGTAATATTGAAAGGGAAAAACCTTGGGGTTTATTTCATGGCTGAGTAATAGGTAAAGTACTTGAGGTACTGAAGCATGGATTTTGTCCTGCAGCTTCTATTCTTATGCCCTTTAACCATAAACACCATCTTGACAACTTGTTCCAGCACAGTGCTCTTCACCATTCTTTTGTTAAATATAATAAATGCTTTTTCCAAATGAAAGAGCATTTGTGCATGTCCTGTTCCCAGTCCACAGTGACCTCCTGCCTATGTTCAGGTATTCTCTTCTTATTTCTTACCATAAAATCATAACATCTTTCTGAATTGCTTATGTAAAAAACAACCATGGCATCACAGTGAAGTAAATGAACAATAGTGGCCACAGTTGCAGCTGCAATCCAAGGATCCAAGGAAGAAATCAGCATTCCATATGATGGGCCCTGGTATCTGAGAATGGGCATGGAAGAAAGGAAGAAGAGCCAAGTTTGTGTAGTTCCAGATGGATACAGAGATGCAGCTGTGTAAGTTTGATTCATCCTAAGGCTTACTGTGAACTCTACTTACCTAACCTTACTAAACAGTGATTAGGTTTTTGTTCCAGGTAAATATTTTTGTTCATGTGATCCAAATGCAGCCTTGGCATCAGTGTCTCATCCTGTGTGTACCAGACTGGCTTTGGTAACTTCACTAGAACTCCATTGTTTGCATAAGGTGGAAACCTGTCTCTATCAGTCTGCCGTGGGAGACTCGTTCAGAGCAGAGCTCAGAAGAGAGATATGCAAATATATTCATCTAAAACACAAGACCAAAATGTAATAGGTTAACAACTTCACATAATGGCATAGTAACATGACCCTGAAACAAAATAAGTACTTCTTAAACAGTTCTATGGAGGGAAAAAAAACTACACGCGTTATGTATAGATTCTGTAGGCTTTCATGATCTCCTGAATTAAATTTACTTTAGTGTCACACTTAACAGTTTGACCTTGTGGACTATCACAGAATCACAAGGAAGGAAACTCTCAATATCATCTAGTCCAACATCCCTGCTTAAAACAGTCAGCGAGAGTAGGTTGCTCAGGATTGGGTTCAGTCATGTTTGGTGTATTTCCAAGGGCCTCCACAGCCTTTCTGGACAACCTATTTTAGAGTTAAACTACTTTCACAGTAAAAAAAAAAAGAGTTTTCTGTTTCTGTGAGTTTCAGTTTGTGCCCCTGGCCTGTTCACCTATTATTAGATAATAATCAGAAGAGTCAATCTTGTTTACACCTCTCATCAGGTTTTTAAAACCATTGATTAAACCCACACCACTTCCCCAAGCTTTCTCACAGCCCAGCTAAACAATCTCAGCTCTCACCTGTATTTTGAGGTGGGCCATCTTCCAGACCGAGCTTCTTCAAACTGCAGACAGCCACTCCTGAACTCCCCTCTGATCCAAGGACACTCCCCTACTTGAATTCAGGATCTCAGCCTTCAATTATAATATGATGGAGGCTCAAAAATTTACAAAGTAAAATATTCTGTGGCTGTGGAAACACATATACTGTTAACCACAATTAGAAACAAAAAAAAAAAAAGGGCAATATAATGTGAACAAGTAGTCATAAACACCATGGGTTTTGTAATAATTTCAGTGGTTTTGACTATAATAATTTGAATATTGTAAAATGTTCTAGCATTTCATGAGAACGTTTTTTATCTTATGAAGTGCTGCAACAGAATGAGAAATTTATTAAGTATAATAAAATTCCATTTTTTGTGCAGTATTTATTTATACTATTTTATAAATTATTTTATAAAGTTGCTTATGCTTAGCTATAGCATAAAAAGTGTTCTCTGTGGCTCTGCAGTAAAAGAAAAAAGTCTTAAACTTTCTGTATTCAAAATTGGTTGCTTTGCAAGTATCAAAATCAAAGCTTAAGAGCTCCAAAAGTATGTTCTTTAATAAAATAGTTGCATTGAGTTTGTTACTCCTGGAAAAGATGGCATTCGGAAATGTGTTTAGACTAGAGACAGCTGCATAGAGCAGATAGAAGCCGAGGAAATGAGGGTAAGGAAACAGTTGTAATATTTCTCCTTTCCTCTTCCATGTCTGTGTGTAAAGAGGGAGAAGCAATTTGTCATCTCTGCTCCATCAGTTGGTTGGCTTCCCTCCATGTGAGGCATGGGAGGAGCGTGCTGCAAAAGCGAAACACACATGCAGTGAGGGAGCAGCAGCAGAAGAGTAATTTAATTCAACCCAAACTATTTCTTTTCCTTTTGTATAAAAAAACCCCTGAATTTCAATGTGTAGACTTTAAAATATTTTTCTGCTGGAATGGAACTTCTCTCTGTAAAAGGTAGGTTTTTCTTATCGAGCTCTTTCATCCATGTCACAAGTGTTTAGTACGTAGCTATAGGAAGTAACTTCAAGAGTGGAGTTGTGCATTGCTCATTTATGTTGATGAGAATATTTCTTGCAGTACTTCCTTTAAGGGAAGTGTGTAAATTGTGCCCTCTCATAGTGCAGTTGAATTGCTGCACTGTTTGGCCTCTGTTTGTAGCTCAGCAACACTTAGGCCCCTCAGCATTTGTGTTGAAAGTTTCCTGGGCGTGAGACGTGACGGAATTATTCAGGCTGGCAGACATTCTGCAAATATGGTGCAGTTCCATAGAATTCTTAGGGATGTTTAAGGAGAGATGAAAGCAAGAATAAGTAATAGGAAAGTAAGGTGATTAAGCAAATGGAAAGGATATTGGAAAACAATGGCAATCTCTTGGGAACCTTTACATTGTAAAGTTGTGGACTCTTAATTTTGGTTTATTGGCCATTGCTAGGTCCTAAGTATAGCAGTAAAGTATATGATGTATACATGAATATATTCATAGAGCAGGTTTAATTATTGTAGGACTACAGTGATGTTTCATTCAAATTAAACTGAACTGTGGTACATGTATTGACATGGCAGGGAAATTGAATGAATATTTAATATTGCTTAAAAGACTAAATTTACTGAACTTAATTAGTCAGACACTTGATACAAAATTATGACCCTGTTAAATTTTCATACCTATAACTACCTGAATCACAATCCTGTTAGCTTCAGAGCATTTTTCATTAATGGAAGCAATGCCATAATGTGGAACTTTAGATTGTTGAGCAAAATCGGGATCTGAAATGTTCACTTTTTATTTGGTAAGATGTTTACTCAAGTATGTCCTTTCTAACAGGCAGAATAAATACACTGTAATAAAGGGTTTGTTGTAAAATGATAAAAGTTATTTTAGATTATATAGAGTCAGTCAGTCTTCTGGGACAATTATTTGGAAGAATTTAGAACTGGCATTATGAGGTGATGAATAATAAGTATAATACCCTTCCTGGATACCTGACCTCCATTCTGCCCTCTGTATACTAAGTTCCTGTAAAGTACAAAGAGTTTTCTTTGTACTTTACAGGACATGTACTTTACATGTTTTCTTTCCCAAAGAATTCGAAGCAATCATATTGTCTTCCCACAGTGATACTTTTTTAAGATTACTTGTTCTCATTTTTGGTTGAGTTTGTTTATACCACATAAATCCCTTAGATTTTATTTTTCATAAAACTTATTGGAAAACAGTGTTAAGGTATTTTCTGAAACTAATAATATGGTTTGTTTGGTTTTTTTTAATACAGTGAAAAAAGGAAGGTTGGATAAAACAACTGGTAAGTCTGGTTCCCCCTTCAATTTCTGCTTTACATTTCTCTTTCTTAGGCATGGGGTTCTCTATCACACTGAAGAATCATTTAAGCTTGGGACTACTTTGACATGTTGGATCAACAGTACAGTACAAAATAAATGTGTAAAGAATTATGCATGTATTTTATATGCATATCAACCAAAGTTGTGAGCTGAGACAATTTGTAATTTTAAGTTATGAAATGTTATTGTCTTGCAAACCAGTGAACCACTTAAAATATATTTCCACTAAAGCAAATTTTTGCATAATTTGATGACCTGAATGTGTCATTGGTCAATAGAAACTTTTTTTAAATAAGGAGAGTAGAGTACCTTCGCTTAGCCAGGGTGGGGAGGAGATAGTGTCTGGATTTTTCCAGTGAGGAAATACAGACAGGAGACACCCACTGATGGACAGTTACAGTGACCAGGTCTATACCCTAGGCAATAAACATGAGGAAAACCAAGCTGCCCAGGTCTGCACAAGTCTGTCTCCAGGACCAAGACTTAGCCATGGTGTAAAAGTCCAAACATAGCCAGAGTTCTCTCACACACAAGTGCAATGTAAATCTAAGGCCTTCAAGATGTTTGTATTTACCTTTTCTCAGGAGAAGCTGACATACAACTTAATCAGTGCAGCAAAAATTGCCAGTAGATGTCTGGCTAATAGATATAAGCAAATTCAAATTGTTTAAAGTTATCTGGATTAAAGAAAGGTTACCTGAATGGATACAGGTAGAACTACTAGTTCTTCTAACAACAGGCTATGAAATATGTATGCAAAATATAGACTGAAAAGTCTCTTCTCTTTCATTGAGACCCTAATGCAATCAGAAAAATGTTATACTGTTATATTTTGTTAGTACTCAAGAGGTTTACAGAACATGATTATCAAAATAATTTGATAAAATATAAGTAACTCTAATTTTTCTTTAAATGCTGTTGAAGTCTTATTAATGCCATAAGTAATGGCAATGAAGTTTGAGTGGTACATTCTCTGCTAATTGGTCATGTTTCCTTAGGCAGAACAATTCTGTAGGTGGTGAAGGAGAGTAGACTTTAAATGCCCACATTTCTCAAAACTCTGATTCTCCTGTAGTTTATTTACTCCTTTGTGAAAGCTGCTCTCCCCTGTTTTGGGTTAAAAGCTGAAGATACAAGTAGGTGGATATCCTGCCCTTTTCACAAAAATTGCATTATGTGCCTCCAGTTTTTGACAGGTAAAGGGTTGGAAGCTGCAATAATGGCTCTGTGGAAACAAAACTTCTTATAATTTAGCTAAATTTACAGCTCCTTTCCACTGCCTGGCTATTGTAATAATATTCACCCTTGACAGTGTTATTCTTCAAGGAGGTTACATATTCAGCTATTTAAAAGGTAGAGTATCTACATTTTCTTATTTGACACGACTCATGACATTTAAAGAGGGTGAATTAGTCAAAAAGCACTGAAGGGTAAGATTTAGATGCAGAGAAGAGCCAAAGAGGCCAAGGAAGTACTGGAGAAATAGCTATTTTAAAAAGCAGATGGCAGGGTTTCAGGCGACACTATAATGCAGGCAGTCCAAGATATTTTTTATTTTTCATGCTAGAAAAGGAGCTGCAAAAGGATACCAGGTGATTAGGTTTGATCATCTGGTGTGGCACATAGTAACGTGAAACTTTCAAATGGGAGATAAATTAGAGTTGAATATGAAATAATGCAACAATGAAGCAGACTACCACTAAAATTGTGGGTTTAAGTTTCTGCCTTGTAATTTATGGCTTCATTTAAAGGAGATACCTTTTAGTTATGAGGGAGGTTGGTACTGTAGTTTTAATTTACATGGGTGCTCTAAACGGCTGAAGTTAAACATTGTAGGTTGCTATTTTTCAGCCAAGCAATTTAGAGTTATTTTTAAAATTTCTCAAACTTTGAGTTGCAAGTTCTCCGAACTATAAAAAAGTTTTGCAACTACAAAAGATTTTGCAAATTTTTTTGTTTGTTTGCCTCAGTTACACAGAATGGTGGTGTGTGAACCATGCCTTGTTGATGCCATTTCTCACAAATAAGTCACCAGACTCCTAAATTCATATTGACTTTGTCACGTTTTTCAGTATAAAAACAAAGTCGTGTTTGAGAAGACTGGTGCACTGAGTTACAGAAAATAAATAGATAGCATTGGCCACGGTTGACTTTTTTTATTGAAAAAAATTTTCCGTTACACGATATCTTTAGTCCTTTGGTCAAATATTATAATCGGTCCTAATCAATAAGATCTACATCCAGCATGTACACAGCCAACACTTCTCCTTCACACCTTTTGTAAAGTGCACTGTAATTTGATACAACCTATTCGGTGATCTGTTGCAGACAGTGACAGCTTCCCTCCAGCTCCGAGTGTTTGATTGACTTGTGGTAATACAGACAGTTAAAAAATTCTGTTCTTGACTATGACTTGTATATATGTATTTTGGTAGTGGTTGTATTAAAAAAAGAAGTCTTTTTTTCAGTCATGTGTCAGTGTTGATCCTTGCCTAGGATGCTGGAGGGTGGTGAAGGATGTGTTACATGCATGCAAACTAAAAAGCCATGTTCATTGAGATGATAGAATGTGCCTTTGCAGCAGATTCCTGTGTCAGGCCCTGCAGGATAGAGCTTTCCCTCAGTTCTTTTCCTTTTTTCTGTCAGTGGTATTTTCAAGCACTTTGAAATTTTAAAAATTTTATTCTATTTGCATATTAGGTCTGATTTTATGAATACTCACACTGTGCCTTTACAGAGGCATTTACAGAAATTGATGAGTTCCTTTGGGACTGTAGCTGAAACCCATTTTGCTGCTGCATCTATACGCAGAACTTGATTCATGCACAAAGACTGAATTACATATTACATACAAGTCTATGGCCTTGCCTTAATTGGACATAAAAGCCCATTAGCCAATCCCCAGTATTATCATATCAATTAAAAGGCAAAAAAAATCCTAATTTGCAGAAAGGGAGTGTGTACTGGCTACTTGTGAGACCTGCCAGAGAGATTGACAAACAGTAAGAAGCTGCGTCTGGAAGCTCATCTTTCAAATACTCACATTTAGGATTATGTTCTCTCTCACCTGTCATTGGCAGAGATTTTCCTGTCATAGTCCTACTAAAACTAGTAAGAATTTCCTTGTTCACATCCACGTATTTGACCCACACCTCTGAGTGGAGATGTGTGTGAAGTATGAGTTAGATCCTTGCTGCTATGCAGTTGTGTTTTCATCTTCTGGAAGGAACTAAAGTGGGATTTAATGTGCTGGCTATTTGTTTTTCAGACACATCCAAAACATACGTTGTTTTAAAAGTCCAAAATTTAAAAAGCACTACAATAGATAGAAGAGGAAGGGAGCCTTGCTGGGAACAAGACTTCATGTTGTAAGTAAAAGGAATTCTTATCGATTGATTCTGTTGTACTTTTGCTGTATTTGTATAGTGTAGAACAATTTAGTGCATGTGAGGTTATGTACAGAGCACAAAAGTAAGGAAAAAGTATCCAGCTCAGAGAAAAGGTGCCAGATTCTGGGGAACACAACTAAAGTTAATATTGCAAGCCACATGGCAGATCAAGGCCAGCAGTCAACAAGGGGAAGAATGTGTCTCCAAATTTAATTTTATATAATATTTTAGGAATACTAGGAATGAGACAATAAAGAACTCAAACTGATCTTCACAGAACTTGATTTTTGTTCGTTCAGTCTCATTACGAATTGTTCTTATTTTATGTTAATTTACCTACTTAACTGCCAGTTTAGGTTGACTCATACTAATTCTCATTTTGTCTGCAGATCTTTGCCCACTTCACTCCACTCTCCATCTTGTTATTCAGTTGTTATTGTTGTCTTTTCTGTAGAGCCTTATGTACACCTCATTGGTCAGGAGGGTCCAAACACTTTTACACTGACTGCCATTCTGAGGAAACCTGCTTTCAACTTCCAAAGCAGTTAAACCAAATAAATATAATCCCATTAGATTCTGAGTTAGTACATCAATCTCCAACATTTCTGGTCCCTCCCTTTCCCCTGCACAAGTCTTTCTCTGTGATCACACTCTTGTGGAAACATAAATTTTATTCTTGAGGTCTACAGATGGTTGAAGTATATTTACAGAATTAAACATTTAATTTGCTTTAGTTATTTTTTATGAAGAATGTCCTTTTAACAATTTTAGTTTTTCCTAGTCCAAGTATTTTAATGTTTTGTTGAAAGAATGAGTTGTTTTGCATCATTTTTCCATACTTTCTGGTTATCAAACATATAAATATATTCTGATTGTAATAACTCACCCCTCCCTAATTTCACTTTGTTCTGTATTAAAAATAGAATTTCTAAGAGCTTCTCCAATTTTCCTTCCCAGTTATTTCACATAATACACAATGTTCTTAATCTCCTTTTAGGACCTTACCTTCATCACAGGTTTTTTCTGATTGGTTGATTTGGGAATATTCTTTTGGTTTCATGCAACTGATTTCTTGACAATTGTAGCAAACTGCTGTCTTGCTTAGCTGGAGACTGAGTTGCTGAAGAACATTAGTTCAACATATGTATCTTTATTACATGCCATTTTCTGCATAGATAGAATGACATATCATAGAAGTCATCAAAAATTCTGCCTTCTGACCACATTGAACTAGTCTTTAGCTGGGGCTAACTCCTCCCCAGCGCTCTGGTCGGCGGGCTTCTCCAACAGACTGTTCAGAGCCACAGCCTCAATTATCCAAAGAAGAGGATCATATCTGGCTTTGAAAATGTTAAGGAAAGTTGTTATCAATAGTTGACCTTTTTAAACACCATTCTTATACTGCAGCTTTCACTTGTAGAAAAGATAGTCATGTTTCAGTGTAGAGCAATCATTGCTCTATGGTAATACTCTGTTACGATGATTATTTCAGAGCTTTACTGATTTAGACATAGTTTCATAAACCATTGGGCATGGATTGGATGAGAGTGTAAAAATTTGTCAGGAAGTACGTCAATTAAACTTCAGCACTTGCCCTGTCTGTTACCTTTCGGGCAGGAGGCAAGCAAAAAATATTTTAAAGTGAGTGTGTGTAACCTAACCTCTAAATTTTCCCGAGGAATGTGTTATACTACTATTTAAAACATTTGATTTCCTCTCATTTAAATGCTTTTGTTCATATGATATGTAAATGAGTGTTCCATGCCTTCATTAAAAATGACCAATTTATTACTATTATTCTCTTCATTTGCAGTATACTAATTACCAAAGAATACTAAACCACTTTTGTAGCAATTGCATTACAAGGTTGCTATAGCTCCATCTGCTGCCTACTCATCTATACAGCACAGCAGACTTTGCTGTGCTGTATAGATGACTTTGAAAAGGGATTATAAACAAGCATTTACAAATATATTAATCTAGATTTTGATAAGTATACTATATAGTTCATTATCTTAAGGACTCTCACTCCATGTCTGCCAGTAAAAACTGTGTTCCATTACTTGCAGCTATTACCAGCTTGCATTTTAAAAGTTGCATATTGCCTAACCTTTCAATCTGCAGTTTCACTCTTCAGCTGTCAGTTTAAAGGTTTTGGTCCAAAAATACTAGAAGATAAAAATTTGCAATTGGTCTTCGGTAACATATTTGTAAAGAGAAAAGCTGAATAAAACAAAAATTCAATATATCTATTCAATTGCATTAAGCAAGTACAGCAAAAAATTAGACATTGATGCAGGATGGTTTTTGAGAGCAATGTGATGATTTAAGTAGCTGTCTCAGAGGTGGCACCTGCCATTCTCTGATTTCATTTGTTCTTTTCCTGATGACTTCAAGTACACAGTAATGCTCTGTGGTACCCCACACAAGTAAGTTGAAGATGAGTTTTACGACTTAAAATTAACAAAGATTACATAAAATTAGTCCAGCAGAGCCACCAATACCTACTTTGTTGTATTGTTCATATTTACAGAACTGGTCTTTAATGGGGAACATTTCCTGAGGAAATGACCTCTCTCTTAATATTAATTCAATGCCATGAGGGAGTGATATGGCCTGGTAAGATTTGATTTTAAATTCATGCAAAATAAGGTTGAGGTATGGTATTTTTTTGGTCAAAACCAACTAGTAATAAAATGCATGTATCCTATAATTACAACTAAAACAGGGTCTGGATCTGCAGCTTTTGAAGTTGAGAGATGTTTTCTCACTGTTCCAGCAGAACTGTCCTCATCATTTTGTAAGGGCAATCCTGAACAATAAGACTTGATATTTGGCTTGTTCGGTCTAACATTTGTGTTTGTCCTGCTGGTTTGTATTTTACAAGTATACTGAAACCCCCCCCACCTTTGTGTCTGCTGTAAGAAGATAATAATAAATTACTGTGATAGATTGCTGAGCAGTTGAGATTACATTTTCATTTTAATGATCTCTGTATTCATTCTTTACAGTGAAATCCAGGCTGATGCAAAGGGCTTCATTATAGAGCTGTGGAAGAAAGGTTTGCTCTGGGATAGCATTTTAGGAGTTTTATGGATTCCCCTTGCCACTGTGGAATATGCAACAGATGTAAGTTGACTTTCTGTGGAAATATAAAGCACTGAGTAAAATCCAATAAATTTCCCGTTCTTGGACTCCCCAAATACTGTAACAACATTTGTGCTCAATTTATACTTCTAACTCCTTTCCTTCAGTCATAATATTAAGGCACAATGCACTTGTGGCTCTCAAAGTGACAACTGATACACATCAGCTGTATTCCCTGGATAAATGGCTCAGATCACAGAAAGCGAGTTAAGGTTCAGCAGCACCCGGGGACAATTAGAGAGGCAGGGATGTTTGCTTTATATGATTAGAGTGAAAGAATTTTAGATCAAGTTCCATGGTCTGGCTCTTCATTTTGTGACCTTGGGTAAATCTCTATTAAAATGGGCAAAAATACTGTTGTTTTCTTTCTCATGGGAATTGACCATTGTCTCAAAGAGGAAAACAGAAATGTGCCCTGTGGTGCTACAGAAGAAATTAATAGTACAATGAGGACATAGGAAAGGATGAGAGGGGAAATTGGGTCATTACAGGAGTTATGTATCCACCGTAGTTGCTTGGCCACCAGAATGACTATACTTGCTTTCAGTAGGGAGTTTTTTATTTTATAAAATACAGAAGAAAGGTTTCTGGGAGTGTGGAAATACTGAAGTAAACTGCAATTGATGCAAAATTTTCTAAATTTGGAAAAGGTAAGAGGTATCCTATTGTAATAATCCACAATTCTCCCAATCGTAAATATGCTTCCATATGCATAGTCCATGGAGGCTATTTTTGAAGAAGTAACTGTGAATTAGAGAAGATTAATTTAATCTTTGCAAATAAAAATTGTTTGCCTTCTTTAATATTTCTAAAACATAAAAAAGGCAATTGAAGATGGGGTAAAGGTAAGAAAATCAGAGAATAAGTTCATGCAGTATCTCTCATCAGACTCTATAGCCTTTTCTTTACAGGAACTAATAAATATTAATATATACATTGAACTGACATTTCAATGATTCTTCTCAGAAAATGGAAGCAGAAGAAGAAAGTAATTCCTGCTTAAATTAGAAGCGGCTCTGTATCACAGCTGCCAGGTGCCATTTCAAGCCCCAGGGCAAGTTGTTCTGCTCTGCTGCCCAAGCTGTTGCTGAGTTACAACTTGCTGACACAGAGGTTGTGGCTTACTTGTAAATACTGAAACTTTAAACAAACAAAGATGCAAGATAAGAGATTGTTTCTTAATTTCTTCAGATCCTCTAAAGCTTCATTTATAATTAGTCCACTGTGGAACATTCCTAGTTATTTATCCTCCTGCTCTTAACCTTGCAGTTCTGTTCTGGGCTTTATAGCTCGGAAACAACCTACAAGGGAGTGTTACTTTAGAAGCTTTTTTTTGGCTTGGTTATTAACTTAGATGGATTGTTTCAGTCTTGCTAGAGTATACTTGTTTGGCACCAGTTCAAAGGGGAACTGGAAAATCTCAGTTGATAAGAAAAATTTTCAATATTCGCATTTGTTGTGTCTTAATCATCTGACAACCTTAATGTCTTTCTGTCTGTGTCATTGTGCAAATGTTATATTTTGAATTTGATGACTGAGAAAACTTGAAGTCCTAACTAGTACGTCAACAAAAGCTGGAAAACACTAAAATGGTGTTATAAAGAGCTTCTATTGACTTAGGGGAAACGTCATTCAGTAAATGTGGATAATGCTATAAATCCTGCCCAGGTAATTTCCATAACCTGTTTTTCCTAGGAAGGCCCAGGTTCCTGGTGGAGATTGCATTCTGAAGTAATAAAAAATGGAAGTGAGATTCAAGGCACAAAAACACCAACTTCTCATGAGATCTTACTAGATATCTACTTTGCATTACCATTTGGTGAGTTACAGATTAAGGTCCAGCATTCAAGCCATTTTCTTTTTCTCTAAGTTCCTGTAATTTCACCTAAATTCCTGCAATACAAAACAAATGGCATTTTTTCTATAGAATCCTAAATGCCTATTCATCACCGGAGCATTTTCACAATGGGTACTGGCAATTGTTACTGGTAAGTAGGAAGCACATCCCACAAGGAGCTGGATGAGCAGTTTCAGTAGCTAACGGTGATCCACATGTGGATTGCAGAGCTAAAGAAGGAAGTACTTCCTTCAGGGTCAGTACTAGAGCCTGTGTGTTACAGCTCTGCAGCACATCAGCTTTCACCAATGCACAATGTCTGTTTTAATTAAATCCAGGCCTTCACAACATTTTTTACCTTCCTAGCAAAGGTTGTCTGCCTTTATTTTTAGTGCATATGAAGATGGAAACTATTTATATTTATATATATATGAATGTAGTGTATATGAAGGTAGAAATGGAAACTGAACTTCAAATAATACATCACCACACATTACTTTCAGATATAATACAAAGAGATTTACTTTATTAAGATTATCAGTCTATCTATATGACATGGTCTATCTCCAAATAGGGTCACAAACATAATTTAGCTTAACATTTTACTCTTTAAATAGTCTAATGACCTGTGTCTGAAAAGATCAATCCTAAAATTTATGCAAGAATAAAGTAAAAAAAGTGAAGAAGTGTGAATAAGAAACTATATGAAAAGGATGACTAGAAGTTATACCAATAATATGTTCTTTAATTGTCTAATTTATTTTTAAAATGCATTGTCTTTGATTAGTCTTGGTAAATTGTTTTTGGGTTTAGTCTGCATGACTACACTCCTGTTAATACATCAGGTGGAATACATATCTTTTCACAGAGTGACTGTGGACTATTTTAGCTTCTTACAAGCTACAACATGGTCTACCTTTTTTTTCCCTTTCTTTTTCCTTTTTTTTTTTAACAAAATTTACTTCTTCTTTATTACTTGGCCAAAAAATTTCAAAATATAACCTCTGCCCTAGTTGCATTCTGGTTTTTGTTTGCTTTGGTTTTTTGGTATGTTCAATTAGTGGAATGTTTTAAGTATGTCTTTACATCATTCTCATATCTAGAAACCTAGTGTAAATCTGGCGTAGGAACTCTAATTGTGTGTTTACAAGATGTAAATTCAGATTGTTGGTTATCTCAGGCTGCTACTTGGAGAGAGTTTTGGTTTTTTATGTTGAAGCTTGTATTCTGATTTCAAACAAATACATTTGAAAAAGTTCCCAAGACGGGCCCTGGGACTGCAGTCATGGAGTGCTGTGAAAATCCTGTAGAGGTCACTCCTATGCTGTAGTTCTCTTCATAGAGGCAAGAATTTTAAAGCATTATGTCTTGGTTATTGAGAAAGCCAGGATTATCATCTACCTGGGGTTTGACGAGGACATTTTCATTGCTTATCATATTGAATGACTCAGCTCAGCTATGAGCACCTGAGAATCTGTCCTTGACTATTGGAATCAGTATAGCCTTTTTATTATGACAAATTACACTGGAAAGGTAGAAGACTGCAGTTACTTTTGACAATTCTTGAAAGATGTTCATTTGAGAATGCCAGATAATGGGCAGACATATAAGAGCCTCCCATGCTGCTTTAATAGTATGGCTTCATTTGGACTTGAAATCCAGCATGTAGTAACATGGAAATGTGCTCATCAGTAGTTCAGTGCCTTTTCTAGAAGTATCTAATGTCAGTTGTTGTAGCAATAAAGTTGACATTTCATTATTGCCAGGTAGACTGAGCTCCATTAAAAGGCTGCTAAGTAAAATGAATATCTACTATACTTAAAATTCTGCAAGCAGTCACAATCATAAAAAAAAGATCAATTTTCTTCCTAATCCAGCAATAGGTAATTTTTTAAACTGTAAAATTAACTTTGTATAACAAGAAGGTAACTGGTTTAGACCTCTCAAAGTTTTAGAGTACCAATCAGAAGATCATCTTGGAACTCTATCTGCTGTACTTGTAATAAGAGATTTAGTCATTACAATGTTTGCAATTCATTTGGTAATTCCCTGTTACTACAGATTTAATGAATTAAGGTAATTAATTTTATGTGTACTTCCTCTTTTAAAAGTAAAATGGGCTGAAATATTCCTAGCAGCTTTTTTCTTTTCTACAGATATCCACGCAGATTTAGATTGCAGAGGTTGGCACAGAGAGACACCTCTCCAATGTACAAGACCTTCACATCAAGATACAAACGACAGTAAGTCATCCATAGAAAGTGGGCTCAGCATACAAGAAAGCAAATTCAGGTATTTTACCTTGTCACATTAGACATGTGTGATATCATTTGTTGATTTTAATTTTTTTTAAATGCCTGAATGTCAGCATGATACATACAAAATTATTTTAAGCAAGAATATGAAAGTTTCTTAAACTTGTAAAGAAAATACAGGTATTTATTAGCTTTTCTATGTTCTTTTATGGCAAATACATGTACACCTGTCCTGTTCTCACCCCTGGGCATGTGTCTACATAGGGTTCAGCTATTTCATTGTGACTTCCTGAAATATTAAGAAAGGAAGAGAAGAACCTCCCTACATTGTATTGTAGGGTATTGTAAGTATTCCATTTCTTCTGGAAAGCAGGAAAGACATTTGATTGCATTTTTGAAGCTAATGTATTTACCTAGACAGGCTGCCTGCATTTCTGGAAGTTTTCCAGAAGAGAATTATTATTTTCTATCTATTTCTTTTGAACAAGCAAGAATGCAGTGGAAAAAAAGGTGGGGGAGGAAAGATAATTGCTGTCTTTCTGCTTCTCTGAATGTGGAAAATGATGATGCATAATGGTGGAAGGGGCAAGGAATAAGGTGGCAACAGCTGTATTATTTCTCTGCCATCACCTTCTGCTGAGTGGAGTTGGATGCTCAGGGGGGAGCCCAGTCAGCCTCTAAGAACACTCAGCAGTGGTCTCTGAGCAGGGAGAGCTTTCTCTGTGTTGGACTAATCACTTCACTTCTTTTGAAAGGCAAACTGGTGAGAAAAAAAGTTCCCTCTACTGTTCATTTTGGCTTTCATAGCAGCTGTCACAGACTGTATTGCATGTCATTCATGGTGTCTTTTATCCATAGCAGTGCAGGGAAGACACTGTGAGCAGCTGACATTCCAAAAGGTGTTCTGTCTTGATCAGAGGTAGAAGAGGCTGTTGGGAAAGGCAGCAAGAATATTTGGTGTGCCAGGCACTTTGCTCCTGTTTAAATCACGTCTAACAGCAGTGGTACTAGAAAATGAGCTCAAACATGAGAGAAAATACAATAAAAACTTTTACATTATTAAGTTATGTATTCTCTGAAGCAATAACATCTTGATGCACTTAAATGACCTTTTCATGTACTTTAAAAATGCAGGGTTGTGGTGCATGTAACTTCTACACAAAATTAGGAAATAAATGAGTCTACAAAAAGCTCAAGTTCAGGGCTACAGTTAGAGATTGCACATGGACAGGGTGCCACAGCATTGCTTGGGTGCCTGTCAGCCTTACCTTGTTTACATTTCCTAGTCAGTCCTTGCAGGGTATTTACAGAGAAGTACAAGTGCTTCCTCAGGGTGAGAGCTGTCAGGAATGGCAGCATTCAAGAGCTGCTCCTCTGTGTTTTTCTAAGCACATGTCCAGTCATTAGCATATTATCTGTGCTGACGTGTCATTTTCATCTGAGCCTCTGAGCAGGTTAAGCTAAACCAAAAGTTAACCCAATCTGACTATGGAATTCTTCTTTCCTTTATGCCTTTGTACCAAATAATTTTATTGAAATTAAATGAACTTTTATAGTACTAAATTGAGGGTCAGCACTAAACTATTATTTTTAGATGAAAAGTTCTTTTATGTAATAATAGGTATTTTCAAATATTCTGAGCAGAAATAAGATTGTTTTAAAACTTAGAGATGTGTATTTATTCTACATAACTGCATTTGTACTAAAAATCTGAAAAATTAGGGATGTGGATGAGATTATTTCTTTTTAATAGCTGTATTAAACACCAAAATTAACTGTCCTGTAAATATTTAAGTATTAACATGTTCCAAGTTTCTTCCTTAAGTGTTTTTTTAGACTGTTTTTTTAGATATTTATTCGTCAGTTCTTTGGTTATGTACATAAGTGGTGTTTATGGCTGCTGACTTTAGGTGTGGACTGATGACTAATTTAAGTGTAACTGAGTAACATTTTCCCATAAAGCAAAAGCTCACTAAATCAAAATTTGAAGGATGTGGTAAATTATTAAGTAACCTCTTATTGGAGCAATATATTTTTTCCTAGAGGCTTATAAAAAAAAGACAGAGAAAGGGAAAATACTAGTAGAAAAAGCCCAGACCCATAAATCATATGAGTTTTTCTCCAAATAACATAACTAATGAATGGATCACTGTGAATTTTTAAAAATCAGCCATCAAGTATTTATTGTATACTTCAGTGCACCTCTCCATAGTAGCCATAGGATAAATCAGTTGGTTCACTCTTTATGCATTATTAGTATCCAGTGCTGAATGCTACTACTATGCAGGAATAATGATTTCATGGTTAATCTCTGTGGTACCACTGAGGTAGAAATAATATTGCTGTATATCCAGAATAGCCAGAAATGTACAGATATACCTGTTAATCATCAACTTAAGTGAACAGCATAAAACTGATTAGGGGCATTTCCAAAACAAGCAAAGTGGATCAAATATTTCTTTTAAAAACAACCAACTAACCCCAAACCTAAGGAAGTACAGCAAGAGGGACAACGATCCTTCTTTTTAAAAGAATATTGATTTGTCCTTTGATACTTGTTTTCTCTGTAGAACTGTAAAGCAATCACTGAACAAGGAGAAAAAAGATTCTATCACATTTTTAAAAAAGCAACTAAAAATCCATTATTTAGATGTATAATAGACCATATATGTTTGTTTCTTTCTACCTACATAGGCCACATGAGTAGATGTCATGTATACCTACACAGGAAGAGGAGGAGGGATATGCTGCCCACAAAACTATGCTAGACCTACATAGATTGCACTGGCAAATTTGGGGTTGAGTATCTTGTTCTAAAGTGTTTGGCTTTAACAGTACTTCCTCTTTCCTAATGACTTTGGTACTGTGACTGCTCTGTTAAAAGGAGATGTATTACTAAAATTGGACTTCATGACCTGCAGCCACTAGCTGCAACTAGCTAGTGGCTTATTACATAAAATTACATAAAAATATTACATAAAAATCAACTAGCAAAGTTGATTTTTATGTAATATTAAACTGGTATTAACTAGAACAGTGATTTGTGACAGTAAAATGCATATTTATTTTCAGATGGATGAAAACTGAAAAGAAAGCTTCAATGTGATAGTTTTAGAAGTTTCTTAATGCTTGAAACATCATGAGCATTAAATGGCCTCTTAAAATATAATTGATCTTTCCTGGTTTTGCATACAGAGAGAAGCAAACAATTGCTGAGGTCTAAATTAATTTGAGGTGATCAGTTTATAGCCATTTTTCCAGTAATCTGTTTCATTATTCATGCCTAGATAACAGAAAAAATGATAGACAAGCATAAAATTACTTCTAAACCATGAAAATTTCCACCTCCAACTCTTGGCTGCAGGTTATGAACTCCTTAAACTAAAGCCATATTTCCATGCACAGCCATCTGTTTAAACACATAGTGTTTGAACATATATATTTGTTTTCTGTTGTGACCATTCAATGAGAGATTCCTCAAATTTAAATTACTGAATAGGTAAGCATAACTGATCTTCTGTAACATTTTATTGTTTCATATTTACTCCCAAAAAGAAATAAGGTCCAAAAGAAGAAAAGAAAGAGGCATTTAACAAAAGATGTCTGTCATATGCAAGGCTTTTGGCTATGAACATCCCCTGGTTCCCAGTTTCAGAACTGGCAGATTATTTATTTTCAAAATATAAAAAGAAGTTGACATTATAATTAGTGATGGGTGATTTTGCATTTAATTATTATTTGTAAGCTGTTCTCTAAACCAAAGGTAGTTTAGCTCGTGTAACACTTGTGTGTTCCAAAGGCAAGATAAAAGGACTGTTTACATCCAAACCCATGAACCAAGAGACTTCCCTGAGTCTGAACTATTTTCACATATTAAAGAGCATTCCTCTAAGCCCTTTGGTTTCTTGGACAGCTTCGTTCTGCTTGAGTTACAGAAAGCAGTGTGGCTAGGAAGGTATTCAGCTTGAGGTGATGTTTAATCATGTACAATACATGCAGTCATGTACAATAAATCAGTCATTTAAAACAGTAAATAAATGTTGTTATTAATTTATATAATTACAGTAAGGCAGACATTTCCAGTAAGACTCATGTAAAATTAAACCCTTTGTGTACCAGCACAGTGCTGAGAGTTCATTCCACTGCACCCCAGGCTTAATTCTCATCTGTCACTCAAACTCACATGCTCGTTGGTGATCCTTCCTGCTCTGCTGCCCTTTCCTATTTCAGTTCCCCCCTCTTGCCTTTCTCAAATGTGTTTCCTTCAGATCTTCTGTGGCCTAAAATGACTGCTCTTGATTGTATTAAAAGTAGTAATTTAAAAGACTGCTTTAAAAATGTTTCTAAATAATTTTAAAGACTGTTACAGTAGCTCTGTACAGCAGAGGAAATAGAAAATTTAAAACCAGAGATGGAGAATGCTAAGTCTCATACATACAGTGAATTTGAAGTGTAACCAATTTAGTTTAACCAAGTCTCTACTTTATGACTATGACAACTTTACAATTGTTACCCATTTAATTTGTATATTTAAAATTTTTTGAGTAAAAAAATGGAAAAGAAGATAAGTTAGCAGTTAACAATATAGAGAGAAAATAATGTACTTGAAAGAGATTGAGAAAAAGGACACTCAGATAGCTGAGAAAAATTTAGGGAGTTGAAAATTGTGTCAGAAAAAAACCCAATTAATTGCATATGAAATTGTTAGGAAGTGTAGTATGGGACAAAGCAGATTTATTTTGCAAGGCAATTTGCAGTTTAGAACAAGTGATGGTGAGCTGATGTGACATGTTGATGTACATTTTCTTTCCTAAAGTTATCCCAAATAGATTTTGGGAAGTTATTTTTGTTTGACTGGTTTTGAAGTTAAATGCTTTAATTTACATCCTGAAGTTCTCAGTAAAATCTATTTAAATTTTTTTAGTAACTATGAAGTATGCAGCTATGAACCCAATCTTTGTGGCACATCTGAAAGCCAGAATCTTCCTACCTAGCTGGGTCTGTACAAATGTGCAGGATTCAGGCCGTGGGTAAGTGAGGATGAGCTGCTGCTCCCCAAGGGAGGGGCAGTGAGGCAGGATAACACAGCAAGCTGGGCAGGGCCAGGGCAGCCAGTGCCCCAGGCCAGTGGCCCAGGCAAGCCTGGCAAGGGCAGCAAGGGTCAAACAGCAGTGCAAAAGCCTGTGCTGATGGAACAGGTCCAGGGCCAGACTGGCAGCTCCTGGAGCTCAGGGCCAGAGGTGCAGCCAGGGCAGGGCACGGCAGTGAGCACCAGGCAGGTCCATAACAGCACAGCAGGGTCAAACTCAGGCCTGGCTATGAGCCCACCACTGGGGGTCCTGCTCAGTGGCTGCATAGGCAGGGCTGTGCTTGAGCCAGCATTCCAATCTAGGAATGAGATAATCTTGGAAAAACTTCCAGTAGAGGAGGGGTAGTATCTAGCTCTAGCACAAAAGATACAACCAAATTTTATGTCCTGCTGTATATATGAAATAACCTGCAAAACCCAATTATAAAATAGATTACGTATTAAAATAAAATGCAAATATCTTTGACACATAGCAGAGATTGCTCTTGGTTTCTTCCAGTATCCCCACCAGTCTGTACTGTTTCACTTCTCCCAGTAACCTGATGTTATGAGTTTCTTTACCTTCAGTCTTTTCACAAATGTCTGTTTTGTTTGTGGTTATTGGGAGTGTTGTGATGATTGTTTTGCATTCTGATATGAACTGATGCTGAGCTTTAATTTGCTCCCTTATTAATATTCATAGTGTTATATTGTTTGCTATGGTGACAACTTTCCATAATAAATGAGAAATCATTATGACTCTCCCTGAGATTCTGTGTAATGTAACATTATTCATGATAAATTTTTTAGGCTTGAAAGGAGCAGGAAAGGTTTTGAAGTTTTCTTTTACCTAGATTAATTAAGTTCTATGCCATCTTAGAGGTTCCTGATATCATGTAACTCTATTAAGTCTATTACTGTCATGCAGTTATCTTATCCTGGGCTCCCAAAAGGTTTACTTGCTATAAAGGTTAATACATTTTACTTAGACCTTAGATAATAGTAAATTTTTAAGGTAACCCTTGTTGGCTTCTGGGAACTAGTTTATCTAATTAATGCTTATAGCTGTGTGTAAAAGACTGAAAAGATTCAATCTCTGTGCAAGTATTCCCTTGAAACTATTAGAAAATCTGTCCATTTATAGAAAAGCTAAAAGCCTTGTCAGGTATCAGTTCTTCTGCAGAGAAATTCCCTTTCTCTGTATGACTTGATCTATAGAAACAACAGCCATTTCAGATGAGGGCATAAGAACTCTACATAAAGAGCTACACAACAGGAGAAAAGACAGTTGCCATGGGAAAAGCAGCAAATGTTTATGAAAAGTTGATTGGGCTCCTACTGCTGTGTCATATTTCGTCTATACACTGCTACCCTGAAATATACTATTATATTCAGAAGCAGGGTAAACGTCTCTGGAATTAGTTTACTATATTTGCGTAGCAATTTGTTTTGTTTGTTTATTGCATGCATATTCAATCAAATACTTTTATAATACTGATTTTGATGGCTTTTTAATAAAATTGAAAGATTAGGCATTGGTTATGAATAGAGAGATTCTGTAGGAGAAAATTGAGTTTAGTTGATTGAAGAAATATGTAAGAAGAAAAAAAATTATTTTAATGATACAGCATTGAAATGAGTGACAAATTGGAGACTAACAAATAGCTGCATACTGGCAAATCCAGGCAAAATCTGGAGAAATTCGTAAAGTTTCCCTAAGTGTCAGATAGACATTGTTTGCTTTCTGGGAGCAATCCAAGATGACACTTTGACAGATTCAAGGTTGATTAAAAGCTGGACTTCACTGGACAGCAGAACAATGTCTTGATAATGCCTTATTCACATCAACACGTGTTTCCTTGTGTCACCTGTCTCCTGCCATAGCCTTTGGTCTTGTCAATCAGCTTCTGTCCTAATTGCATGTTCCTTTTGTTCAGATAAACATCTTGCAGTTTGGAAATCATTAATGTAGCTACTGCAGCACTAGGGAGATAATGTATCCTGTGGGGGTTTTCTCAGGTGGCAGCACTGCCTTGTAGTATCTTTATATCCGTCAGAAAAACCTGGAAGTTATTTTGTAAAATGTTAATTTGCTGTCTTGGCAGGCCTTAAAAAATAGAATCTTTGTTCAAAGCTGCTATGGCAGTGTAGAGGGAAATATGAGCCATTATCTACTGGCACTGTATTAAGTGTACAAGATCAGTATCACAAGCTGTAGTTTTCGTAGATCTGAATGACAGTTTACAATCCAGTTCATAGCTCTGAGTGGTAAGAATTGCAATTTTAAAAGTTTAGGTATGTATTACTGTACGTCTCTATTTGCACACCTTTTAGCACAAGGCCTGCAGTTGTGGTGGTTCTTTAGAACAAGGTTTAATAGAATTGAATAATTCCTCCAACACAGTGAAAACAGGATGCCACCCAATCTTGCAAACCAAACCTTTCAAGAAAGGGACACATTAATGTTTGAGAATAATAGTTCATCAGATAACAAGAAAATCCCAAAGTGTTGAATCTAAATTGCTTCTACATATTTTGAAGTGGAAACATTTGAAGTGGCCTAAAATACAGAAGTTTAAGTACTTATTATTTCCTTTTTCCTGTACTCATACTCAGCCCATACACAGAAGAGTTTGCTATTTCTCTATCTGTGATGAAAAAACCATTTTTTGGGTCAAATTGTAAGTCAGAACACTAAAATAACATTACTGCAAAGTAATTGTTAAAGCATACTGGGACTTCCTGAATCAGTTTTAGCAGAGACAACATCCCATGAATAAGTCACACTATGATCAGATTTCAGACCCATCTAAGGAGTCAAAAGACACAAGGGAGAGGAAGGTACTTTCCTTGCACCAAATAGTTAATTGTGCCCGGGGAGGGGAGTGGTGGTCAGGCTGCAGTAATTGATGGCTTATCTTTAGCAGCTGTGCAGACTTGGCTCAGGGGTATTTCTAAAAGCAAGCAGGGACAGATCATTTTCTTTAGGAAGACATGAAGACGGACATCAATGTGAATTATGCCTATGAAAATCTTGTGAAGAACTGGAGGAAAAATTTGAAATGGGAAAAAAAATGAGTTCTGTTATGAGGATAAATGCATAGCTTTGGACTTTATTAATTTGCTCTATAGGTGAGTCAAAAGATGTAGCTCTTAGGCTTAAGTTCTTAATGGTTAGGTAAGTAACCTGTAAAAGAGTGCTGGAGGAAAAACTGAACTAAAGCAGATATGTAAGCATATTTCAGTCTCTGTTCATGCATTACTAAATTTTTGAATCTGAATGTCTAGAAAGCAGGTGTTATTGCTGTACTATGTGTTTTAGGCACTTAAGGTTATCTCTAAGAAATCAGAAAATGTTTTTTCATTACTGTAGTAATGTTGTTCTCAAAATACAGACTGATAAAATTTAGTACCTTGTCCCAAAGAAACTAGGAACTTGTAATTTTGGTTTCAAAAACCACCAAGAACTCAGAATTGTAAACTATTTGAAGTGAAAGCCAGCAGTAATATAAATGTATGATTGAAGATGATAACATAGCTACGGAAACTTACTATTTTAGACAACAAGAAAGCAAAAGGAAAAGAAAAATGTGTACTCAGATTTAAAACTAAAATTTTACTGTAGGGATGAGTAATTAGTTGCTGACCTATAATAAGTTTTGTTCTCTGCTCTGTTAGTTTAAAAACTAAATTTTCAAGAGCAACTTGAACTTCTGTAAAAGGGAACCTGTGTAGGGGCATAGATTTAGTGCTACCAGAAAAAGTATCTTAGAGGAAACTGCCTTCTTTTGCCACTAACGCACAAAAATAGCTATATGAGGCAATTGGGTAGTGCTAGATTGTATTAATCTATGCAAGGCTTAAAAAAAAGTAAGTGTTACTGTGGTAGAGTTAACTGTGCCTAAATCACTTAATTTTCCTTTGCAATTTTACCACTTCATTAATTTCCTTTAAATGTGATTATAGCTAAGATGGACGAGTACTGTCTACAGTTCTTAGTGTTTTACTAAACTGCTACTTATTGCACAGCTTTTTAATGTTATAATTATTTTTATACTGTATAATTGAGCCCTATGAAAAATTTAAAATTGAATTACAGTTTTATAGTCTAATAATCCTTGATGAGATATCATTTCTATATTTCCATATCCCAGATATATGTTCCAATAAGATTAGTGTGTAGTAGCAAGTGCATTAATTGACTTGAAAGCTAGTGTTACAAAGCACCTTGTTTTCAGCTGAAAACTATTTCAGTGCAATCAGCTCCAGCTAATGAGGGGTGCTGGAGCAAGGAGAGGCTTTTGTAGCCCAGGTGTATGTAATATTGCTAATGTGGCTTTGGTCTGGTGTGCAGGACCATGGTAGCAGCTGCACCAACAGATATTTCCAAAGAACTTGTGCTGCTGCAGTCTAAATGAGTAACAAGTGTAAATCATCACAAATCATCACAAAAAAGTTTGGGGTATGCTACAAACTTACTTCCAACGCATGCTGAATTGTGCATGTTTCAAAAGTTACAGCACTGGAAGTGATACAATTGAAAGTACCATTCTTGGTGTTCTAAAAATCAGAGAAGCTGTTATTCATCTTTCTTTATTCTTTTCTATCCCCTTTCTGAACTGTAAAAGACTGCAGAATAAAACTCAAAATTGTCATCAGCCTTATCCCATATTTGTACAAGAATGAGCATTACTGGACTATTCTGAATAGCACATTTAAAGGAGAAAAAAACCCCAAACATTTTTGTGGTAGTGTACTGTCTAAGTATAAGTCTGCTTGCTATGTCCACTGGAGATTGATTTAAGCACATAATGTTAGTTTCAGCCTGACTGTGCCAGGCCCCCCTTGCCAGCAGGGAGTGGAAATTGCCAAATAAAAAAATGTCATAATAGAGTGTAATTATTTCAATTTTTCTTCCACAGTTTGTTTCCAGTTATATTCGAAGCTGATGAAATTGACTTTAGTGATGAATACTTAGAAATTAATGCAGATGTTCAGGATTGCCTATTACAAGCAAATAAGCATTTGGAAGATGTCATTTTTTTGTCTGTATGTGGCCACACTGCAACTGCTCTATAATTAACTGCCTTACAATGAAGATTAATTTTACAAGAGGTGCCATGAAAATGCAAATCATCACTGCAATGCTAGAGCAATTTTAATGTATTTGGCCAGCAAAATTAAGAGGGAAAACATCTATTAAATAAAAGTGTCAATATAACTTTTGTTTCCTATTAAAAATCCTTGCCTTTTGATAAATCAGACTGTAGAGCCCTTGTGTTTATCTAGCCTGTGCATTCCTTTGCACATACCTGTCATTGCTTGGTAAATCACTGCAACAAGATTGGTTATTTTGATCCTTCTGGCTAAGAGATGTGAAAGCCCGCTGAGTTTGATGCATGATGCATCAAAACTTTGACCTGGGCTGCTTGCTGAGCTCACCAGATCTGAATATTGCTATACTTCTCCTGAGGTGTCTCTTGTAGTTCTCCTCATCTTGTTGTTCTTGTGGCCTGCACAGCATCAGAGACCACAGCTGGGCATTATGTTGGAGGGGTGGTGAATCAGTACAATTTTCAGCACTCTTAAGGCATTTGTCATTTGTTTTTAAACTTTTTGTTGTTCAATCACTGACAATGTTATGCTCTTCTAATTATCAGATACAATTACCTTGTTTTCCAGCTTAATGCTTGTGTGAAGTTGCCTAATCTGCTATTGTTTGTGTTGTTTCAAAAAAATACAGTAATACATTTGCCTGACACATTACTTGTGTGCAGGTCAGTTAGCAGGACTGGTCATTCCCAGCAGTATCTGGTGGGCTTTGTTACTCAGAATTCCTGTAACACGTGTCATCAGAAGCTTTGTTCAGCATTGATAAAGCGTTTTTTGCCAGGTAACTAATTAGTGTCACTAGATCTGAATAGGAAATTAACAACCATTTGTCCAAACTGGACCCATCCCTGTGTCAGCAGGAAGTGGACAGGTAGAAACTGCTCCTGTCTGTCTGTGCTGAGTTTCTAAGTGGTATAAGAAGTGTACTCAACTGCCTGATCTGACTGCTCTGCTGTCTGATCACAAATTGATGACTTCCTAAAAGTACTGCAGAAGAGTTAAACCAGTTTTTGTTCCCCTCTGTACAGTATGCCTCAAAACTTAAGAATATGCTTTTCCCTACTTACTTTTAGTTCAGGCAGAGAAAGCTGTTTCTCTCTGTTCACTCTGAATCAACACTGACAACCCAATCTCCATCTGACCTTGAGGTTAATTACCCTGGTAATCCCTAAAGTTAGTTATTACCCAGTATTTTCAGTCTAGTTAACAACTGTAGGATGGGGTGGGCCAATTACTAGTATCACTTGCTTGATTTACCTGAAAACAAAAAAAAAACAGTTGTGGAGAGGAAAAAGGCTTGACCTGCAAACATGCAGCCTCCAAGATGAGGGCAGGGGAAGACAAACCTCTTCATACTTAGTTTGCATCATGTGCACTCAGCTGTGTGTATCAGAGGGAGCAGTTTTTCTCCTCAAATAAAAGAGCACTGCTCCAAAAGTCCAAGATAATTAAATAGTAATGTGTAGACCAAGGGATGGCACTAACTATGATATAAATATGCTGCAAAAACTTTATTTAGTAAACAGGCTTCTACTGTCCTCTGTAAATTTTATGTGTATAATTTTACTGTATACTTTTTATTTTGTAACTTAACTGGTATTGTAAAAGGTAGTGGCTTTTGAAGTACTTAGAATCTTGCAGGAGTGGTGGAATCTACACTAATTATTTTAACCTGTGCATAACAGCCATTAATGGAATTAGTATTTTTCAGTTTAAACCAACATTCTCCACAGGTGTGGTGAAATAGCTGAATAATGAGCCCTAATTTTAATTGGCCTGTGCAAGCGTGCAACTTCTGTGTGAGGGGCAACCAAATATGCAACAGATTGTATTTCAAAGATTGGTTGGAGTAAATGTTAGTTTTTGTTTGGTGGCACTTTTTGGGGGGGACGGAGTATTGTTTTTATGTTATGTGGCTTCTCAATAACTCCTTTAGTGCAGTTGGCAAAGACTTGGTGACAGTGTCTGTCATATCACAAGAATTTGCCTTTGTTAAGGAAATTCAAAGGTTTCCTTTTTTTCCCCACTGTCTTGATGGTTTGGGTTTTGTTGTTGTTTTCTGCATGTCGTCCTGCCATTTGATGTTAAAGACCTTGTAATCCTGACTTATGAGCCACTATAATTGGGGAGTGTATTCCTTTGCTAATGTCCTTTTATACCTTGATAATATGAGGAACAGGGATCGTGCCTTTTCAAGCCAGTAAACTCTTAGCTTTAATAGAAACCCCAAAGGTAATATTGTGAGTTAGTGATGGATCTGACTTGGATCCACTCATCCATAGATTTATCAAATTTCTTTTAATTATTTATTTTCTCTTCTGAGTAATTTCTTTCTTTCCCTCCTTTTCTCCAGGAGAAATACAGACCAAGGTAATGGAGGTAATTTTGCAAAAGCAAGATGGGCCAGGGCTATCCAGAAGGTAAGAACTACGCTTAAAACTACTGATGTATCACTGTAATTTAAAAAATTTTTTCAGTGTCAAGGAGAATTCGAGTTCATGTAAGCAGGACCTGAGGATGTGACTGCCAAGGTAGCTGAGACAATTCCTTCCACTGGTTCTTAAATCTGTGCAGTTCCCCCACCTCAGGATTTTTTTATTCTGAGACAGAAAAAGGATGAGATTTTGAGACTTTAGTCTCAGAGGAGTGATTGCAGTTTGGCCATCTTACAGGTGTTGCATATTAATCCAGATACCATAATATCAGACATCTTTGTCTAAATAATTTTTGATAGAGGAAGATCAGTACTTCATTGATATTTAATAAAAATTGTTTAAAGAACATTTTTTCCTAGAAAAAATCTTGTAAATTCTACTGATGACACCACTGCCTTAACATGGATTTTTGTATTAGGTGTGATAATTAAGGGAAATTAATATGCTCACTTGGTATCATTATTGACCACATAAACAGACCAGAAATATTTGCTTTCTCACTGTTGCTGTTAAACTGTGCAAACCACTGCCTCACATCAGTTGTTGGGAATTCAGATGCTTTTAGTTTTTGCCCAGTCTTCCTGCATTGACTGTAATGCAGAACTGTTGTTGATAACTTCTGAGAAACACAGCAATTATGTCTTGGTGTGTACAGCAACCTATGAGAAACTGAAGAGTCATGGACGTTTGTTTCATTTGTGTGTAGGCCTTTTGGAAATACTGCTCATTCTCAGGTCGTATGCTATAAAATATTGCCTCTGTGCTTTTATGGCACAGCCAAACTTGTTTAGTGTAAATATGAGTCAAACCCCATCTAAAATGCACCTTCATCAGTTCATTTTGAGCTGTTTTTTCCTGCTCTTTGGGGACCAAGTCCTATTTCTTTTTTACTGAATTCTCTTGTCTTTATGATAATTCGTAGACTGTGCCTGTATGAAAAGAGTGGTGGGGGAAATCCGTTTATACTGGATGTTGTGGGAAGAGTACTCATCTGATTCATGTTATCTCAGTTTCTGCATCCAATTCTGTCACTGGTTTGATCTTTTGCTTTTTTCTGCCAAATGGTAGCTCACTGGAGGAGACAAGCAGGAAGACTCTTGGTCTCTAATTGAACACAATGGTCAGACAAGTCAAATAATCCAGTTTTTTCTTGCAAACAGAGGTTGCAATAGCTTTAAGATCAATTCCTCTGTGAGTTTTCCTTCAGTGTGCTTAATTGCCTAGTCAGTGGGGTAAACTTATTTCTGAGTTTAAAACCAACTAACTAATGCCATACAGTCAGCAACTTTGACTTGATGAATCAGCTGAATTTCGTTCAGATGTTAAAAAGTATTTGAATAAAGCAATATTAGAATTGCACTTCTTACCACTGCTGTTCTTCAAAGTAATTTTGTGGTCAGGAATTAGAAGGTGGTAAAGTAAGCAGGTTAATATGCATGAGCTGGAGTCTTGGGCTGTCACTGTGCCATTAAGTTGTTTTTTGTATCAAAGTAATCAAAATATCTTGGTGCACTGAAATAAGAGCGGATTGCTCAGCAGCTAATCTAGCATCAGTGTGGGGCTGAAAGACGGCAAAATTATTGTGACACTTCTAAGAATTTGAAGATCGGGTGGATGGGAGATGTTTCTGCTTATTGAAAAGGAAAATTGCTATAAATATTTAAAACGGTAATTTAATTCCTGAGTAACTATTTCATTTTATTTAATTACAAATTAATTTGGATAAGGTTTTCCTTCTGATAAAGTTATTATCCCTGAAATACAGTTATGTCTGTAGTTCTTTGCACTTCAATCTTGTGGGTTGCCCTGGACTTTTTTGCTTCAACTTTTCTCTCTGAAGATAAACTGGTTTTCAGAAACAGTACATTGGTATTATCTCATCCTTGATTTAGCACAATTGATGTGACATTAAGTGCCACTGTTTGCCCAGAAACTCTGAGAGGCATGAATCTCTGCCAATGCCTACTTTACACTTGCAAGTATTACTGGGGCTATAAAAGGCCATCAGTAAAAAGAAACCCTATGCAGCACAGTAAGATCAGAAGACTAAACAATCCTGACATATTTTGAAGAAGATAAAATACTCACAGCCTCATAATGGAGGCATGCAAACAGATAAATTTAGTAGTTTTCCACAGAAAGCATTCTCTCTATGTAGGTAACTGCTGTAAGATAGTACAACCACATGGAGGGAACTGTCTCTATCCATAAGGAGCTGGAAAAATAAACAACCTTTAGTGACCATGAGGGAGATTTTTAGGCATCAAAGCAGGCTTAGATAAGGAATCAATCCCTGGAAACTTTTAAGAACAGAGGAGTAACAATTTTTGGGATGTTTTTTTTTTAACTTTTCTTGGAGGTTTAGGGAAGTAGGTTTAGCTTGGAACAGGGGGAGGGGGAGTGTAGTTTGCTCAGGTTGATGGCCTTCAGATATTTCCTCACAGGTGAAACAAGCATGAATTCTTACTGTAATAGAAAATATATTGGTGGCTTAGGTTCCAGGAATAATATTTGGAATGTATGCTTTTAATTATAATCTATGGAAATACGAAATTGAATTAGGCTGTTCTGATCAAATATGAGATGACAGCCCAGTGGTTTACCAGAGGCATTGTAGCTGATGAATATTTACTCAAACATTGACTAGATAGGAAAAGTGCCAAATTGTTTTGGAGAATGTTTCTTTTTAGATAATAAATTGCCTTGGTTCATATTTGAAATAGTAATAGTTAAACCTTCTTGCAATATATAAGATCTAACAGTGCTGAGACAAAAGCTTTAGGGAAATCCTTTCCCTCTTTGAGAGGGGGGAGGAATTAAGAATTTGAGGTAAAATTTATTATCAGCAATTAATAGCTTTTTAAAAGACAATGCAAAACTAGACAGGGTCTTCTAATTGTGCTTCTGCTAATTGATTAAAAAAATCTAAACCACAATTCTTCTAAAATAACCCAGTTCCAGTGTCTGGTTTTCAGTTTTATGTTTACTGTATTCCAGGAGCAGTGAGGCTTTTTTTATTTGCCTTACTTTTCTAACAGCTTTGAAATAAGTGCTGTGAAGTACTGGTAATAATTATAAAAATATGCACTTGGAGAGTTTTTCTTTTAACTCAGTGTCAGCCATGAGTACAATCAAATGGGTTTTCCCCTCTCCCCCCTCCTATCCCAGCTGTATATGTCACTTTGATTATATTTCTAGTTACTAATCCCTGGTGAAGTAGAGACAGTTTTTTTGCTGAAATGTATTTGAATAAATAAATGTCACTTCTCTGAGATGGATATGCTTTTTATCAAATACAAAGCATAGTAATTCATTCCTAAGGCAGGACACTACTCATGTAAGTTACCCTTTGTATCATTCCTCAACTGTATTTATTGACAATAGTGAGTGTTGGAGACAAAAAACCAGTGACATAGTGGCACTATACTGACTGGTTTTATAACCTGGAGATCAACAGTGAGAGTGGCAGAGATCTGCCTTGGTAGTCTTCTCGACATACATTATTCTTAGCTTTGCACAATGAGCACAACATATCCATAGATCACTAATTATTCAATAAATTAAATATATTAGTGTGTTACCAAGTTGAAAAAATATTAGGTAGGATTAAATATTCACTGTGGATTGTTGTAATGCTGTTCTCTGTGATTTGTGGTGAATAAATGATGGATGCAGTGGTGATGTTCAGTATGAGAACACTCACTAATAGAGAAGTTATCAGCAGCTTCGTTTTGTCAGCTATATTGATTTACTGTCTTATTCCGAAACAACCTGATAAACTAATACTAAAGCAGATATTACACAATGACAGTAGTGGGAATTTAAGGCTGGGAAAGCAGAAATCATTCTTTGTTTAGGAGCCATGGAGCCGTGAGATTAATGCCAAACTTCTCTTTAAGAGATATCAATAGGCCCAAAGAATTTTTTTTTTAAGAATCTTTCAGTTGAAAAAAATTTTAACCTTGTATTCCAAGTAATGCAAGCATGTCTTGAAGTGGAAACAAACTAATGAGTTCATCATTAGTGCAAATTTGCCAAGCTGCAGATATTTTGAAAATTATTTGAATGTTAATTGCTGTATGAGGCAGCTCAAAATATACCTGATAAGTTAAAGGAATTTCTGGGATGTCTTTGCTTTGTAAATCACACTTTTAATACATATAGTATCTGAAGAAAATTACTGATGGGTTATATCAAGCAGTCCTACTTCTATAATACAAAGCATTTTGACTATCTTGTGTCTGAATTCTGAGTTTACATGAAGAAGGGTAGGAAGGTCAGTGTGGGGCAATTGGAGCAACAGTCCCAAGATGACTTCATAGTTGCCTTTGAGGCTTTCAAAAAGTGGTGTTTAGAAAGTTCACTTTGACCAAAGGAGATACATTGATAAAGGCAGAAGTTCAAGATTGTGTTACACTTCAATTCTGAACAAATTGGTTTTGTTTCTTCTATTTCCTATCATTTTAGATAAACTTTTTTTTTTCCTTTTCTCTCTGGAATGACATCCACTGAAAGTTTCTCAGGGAGAAAATGTTTCAAAATTTGGTATAATAGTGAAGAAAATGAAATGGAGATGTCTTTTTATCTGAACAGAGTTACAGTTAACTTACATGAGGACTTATTTTAATTTAGATCTTCCTCTGGTATTATGAGTTCAGATATTCTATGATTTACTCCCTGCCCTCCCTGCCTTTAATCGAAGTGAAAGTTGAAAATTTCTTTCTTCAATTAATTGAAGGTGTTAAGTGTTATGGACCCTGGGCGAAACCTTTATGAGCTGCTGTATCATTATTTGAGGATTCTGTTAGGCAAGCTCAGAAAAAGAATCATTACTGCTTTTCTCTTCAAAAAGTGAGATGTGATGGTTCACAATAGAGGATAAGAAATCTAAGCTTTTTCTTTTGACCATTATTATAGAAAATCAACAAATAGGAGTGTAACATGCTCTCTTCCACAATGAAACTTGAGTTCTCTCCTTTTCTTCAGAGTTCAAAAGGGTGCCATTGTAACATTTTTTCTTTTCCTGCTGTTTCAAGTAACCGTGTTTTAGCATTTTGCAGGTTGTTTTTGGACTGATGTTAAAATATTTATTACTGGTTTCATTGGTAACCTGTGACTAATTCAATGTGTTATTGAATTATACAGCTCCTGGTGCACATTTGTAATTGAATTTTAGAGTGTTTTGTCAGCATTTGAGGGAATGCTTAAAAAAATGCTTCAGAACACTGCAACTCAATAGGGTTCTCATCAGAGAAAGTTTACAAATGATAATGGATGTTTCACATAAACCAGGAAAAATAAGCCAGTTAGTATGAATCAGCTGGGCACCATTAGTTAGTATGAATCTTTATGGGCACCATTCTGTGGAGGTAAAAGCTGCCTTTTGCAATGTAGTGAAGATAAATAGGATTGTGAAGGCAAGAATCCATTCCATTAGAGAGAATTGGGCTTGTTAGTTATGAGGTTTGGCAGAGAACCTCTCACAGTGCAAGAATGGGAAGCAAACCCTAGGGTGAGGAGAGAGAAATACTGGGATAACCAGCAATCATTTCAGTGGGAGATCTAGGATAGGAGAGAGAGCTGAGAGCAGCCAGGAATGGAGCACTGATGAACTCTGAATCCTAGCACAAAAAATGACAGGTCATACACTGAAAAACTAATGAATTATATTGATGGAACCTAAGCAGTAGCTGGTAGGGGAATAAAGATCCAGGAGAGTAAATTACCTTGCTTCCCGATATATTATAAAAGATGGAACTTCACAATTGTTGCAATCACTCATTTTCTTGAATCCTTGCAGCATCTGCCTTAGAGTACTTCATCACTATGGATCTTTGTTGTGATCTACCTCTCTTTACCTATTTTCAGATTGGCAGGGTTGAATGTTATAATTCACTACCAAATAATTTTTTTTCCAAGTTTGGTGGTGCGCTCTTTTTCTAAATCTTCCTATGCTGCTGCCACTCTTGACAAATCTTGAGATGGCTCTTAATTAGCACCTTTAGTAGCACTGTTAAATATATACTTTAGTTTAAGTATATGACTGAGCATTGTATTGAATGGAGATGCTGTACCTCTTCCACTCTGTCACTGCTGTTTCAATAAGCTTTACCTTATTATTGTGGTTTAACCCCAGCCAGCAACTGAACTCCACAGGGTTGCTCATTTGTTCTCCCCCCAGTGGGATGGGGCAGAGAACCAGAGGGTAAGAGTGAGAAAACTTGAGGCTTGAGATAAAGGCAGCCTGCAACCAGCTGCCCACAAGAAAAGTGGCAACTGAGCCAAGTTCTTAATTTTAAAAATGTTTTAGCAAGGAGTCTACTTTCTTAGACAAAAATAAAGCAGTTTCTAGAATGAACACATTCCTAGAGAATAACAATGTCATAAGGAAAGAACACAATGGGGAATTAAATTTCAGAAGTAACATATATTGTTCTTAAGTTACGATTTCAAATACATTATGTTTCTTTAAGTGCTTGGTAAATCTGAATGGGGAGAAAGCTCACTTTTCCCTCCTGGGTGAAAAAAAATTATTGGTGTTTCTTGACTTGTTCTTCAGTTATTGTTGGGCTTTTGCCCCGTATTTGCTTTTCAGCTATGATCCCATCTTACGATCCTGTCTGAAATTGGGGCCAAATTTTGATTAAATTGCAGCTGGAGAGAAGCAATTTTGTTTTTGCATTGGTTGCCTGTTTCCTGTTAATTGCTATTTTAAAAAAAATCTTCAATGTGGTTTTATTTCACTTAATAGAATTCAAACTGCATAATTTTATAAACTTAGCAATTGATTTTCAAAGTCTGGAAAATTTTTCTTGTGGAATAAGAAGTAGCTTTAGCCACCTTAACTTCAGAATTTCCAAAGCATTTTTCACAGTCATCTGAAGTAAAATTAAACCAGCTAACAGGTGCATTACGCAATACAACAGCAGTTATTTTTCTCTTTCCCCTTCTTATTGCAAATGCTCCTTTTTAGAAGCGCTTCACAGTAAAGAGAAATAATCAGTGTAGAGAAGACCAAGGCCGGGATGGAGAAGAGCCGCGGGCGGTGCGGGAGCGGAGCCGCGCTGGGGGAGGCTGGCGTGGCGCGGCGCGGCCGGCAGGGGGCGCGCGGGGAGCGGGCTCGGCGCGGCTGCCCGGGGTGCGGCTGCTCCGCTCCCTTCGGGCAGAGCGGCGCGGGGCAGGAGCCGTCCCCTGGGATTGCTCTCTAATTGACGGATTGCAGCCGAGAATTGACGGTTATTGCCTTTCCTTGATAAATGGGGAGGAATAACCGTCCCTTAAGCAAACTGGAGAGGTGATGTGCAGGAGAAAGATAGCTTAGTTATGTGGCAGCTTTTCCAACTTTCAGGCCGAAATTCCATCCGTCATGGAATACAAACTACTTCAAAGTCGTTCTATCAGCTTACAACTGTCACCATTCAATATAAGTATTACCGTAGAAATAGTCAAATAATATCTAAAATAGTTATATGTTATTTAATGCTAGATTTATTTCACAAAAGTAATGATGGAAATCGCTGAAATATTTTCAGTGGGCAGACTTTTATTTCGAAGAATTCAAAGAATCATCTCTGAAAGTCATGATCCAGTAATCCTGGAAACAGGCACAAAGAATAGCTGTTTTCTCCATGCAGGCTTATAGCAGCCCATTGGGGCTTGGGTTTTTTGTTTGGGGTTGGTGGCAATAGTGTTTTCTTTGGGTGGGTTTTCGTTGTTTTTCTCCATTAAGCTAGAGGGTTTGACTGGAATTGTGTAAGAAGTTGCAACAACTCTTTGCATATTGTATATGTACATGTGATTACATGTACTTCTTCTCTTCCTTCTGTGTCTGGAAGTTACTTCTTGAACACTCTTTTTGGGCAATAGAGTAAATCAGTGTGAATCCTGATAGTTCTTCAAGGCCAGCTTCATCAACGTGTCCAGTTACTGCCAAGTAACCACTACAATGTATAGGGCCCTTACATGCAAATTGCTCCTTTGTGTTAGTTTTTCAGAAACTGCTGTGGATGTTTTCTCAAGATGCATAGGAGTTTCATTCCAGTCACTGACTTACAACTATCTGGGCTTCCAAAACTGTGAGAACTTCAGCTACTCTACAGAATTAAAGCATCTGCTCATAGACTTACTCTAGACTAGTCACCAACATCTTATCTATGTGAGAAGTGTGTGAACAGAGGTACAACATAACTTTGTTATGAATTTGGGTAACTTCACTTGTGAGTAATTAGTATGTATTTATACATGATATTTCATTCTTAATTGGTCAGTATCATTACAAACAAAGTCACCATATCTCTGGCTTGGAGAAGTTCTACACAGAATTTTAACTCCAGGGAAGACAAGCCATGATGGGTTGTGAAGGTATTTGGACTGATGTTCACTTTTTTATTTCCTTCTGAAATATCAATTGAATAATGCATCTGGTAGAGTAAAATGTCCTACTTTACAATGGATTATCAAATAATGTGAATAAGTTCAGCTTTCAGCTGAAATATTCAGCATGTGGTAACACAATAGATGAGTATAAACAGGGTCAACACTTGGGAACTTCCTTGAAGATGGCAACGTTAAGCATAATCCAAACATTCTAAGTTAATGTTATTGGCAAACATTTTTTTATTAAATGACAAAACCTTATATTTTTTTCAAAACAATTCCAATATTTACTGGTTTTACTGTCTGTAGTCTTAAGGCCATTTGTTTATTCTTGCTCAAACAGATACTAAGTGTGTGACTACTATGGGTGGGCATGCTTGACTAGGCTGCCTGGTTTTTCCTTTTTTCTTCCTTACATAAGTTGATTTTGAGAGGCTTTATTATTACATCTTGTGTAGTTAGGACTACAGCACTGAGTATTGATGTCAGTGGAATATTTCCTATTGTGCACTTGCAAGAAAGTTTTATTGTATATTTTGGCATGCAATATGGCAGTTTTAAAGAATAAATTTGATTCAGTTTAGACAGAATATTAAGTAATGGCTGCAGGCTAATAACTACAATAAGATTTGAATAATCAAGCATTCATTCATCTGGTTCTTAACTATAAATCTAATTAATGGTCTGTTTATAGGTTGCATTTATGTCAGCAAGACATAATAAATATAGTGGTCCAGATATTTGCTTTTATAATTATATGCAAAAATCCAAAATATTAAATTACAACTGTACGTAAGAGATCTGATTGTAGCACTTTTCCATTTAGAAATTGTACATACAACAGCGTCCCAGGATGACAGTACTAACAGTACTGATGATGACAGTACAAGGATTGCAGAAAGTGAAAGCTACAACCAATATGGTTAACTATTACTAGAAATTGTTAAACACTCTTAAGTGTGCTGCCTTTTAGTCAAGGTATCATTGGAAGAAAGTAACTGAATTACAAGCCTCTCTGTTACAAATGTCAGTTCTTACAGACTATCCAAAGTTTGAGGGTTTAATTTTAGTATGGAAAAGATACATACTCTAATATTCACAATGGCATTTCAGTCATGCTGTCTCCCAGGATTAAAGAGGATAATCCCATACCTGTGGGTTTATGCCTGTACACGTGTTTTGTGGAACATTTACACTCTGGCTGTGTGTACACTTTGTAGAATGATTTTTATATAGGCTCGTTATGGATGCATTTCTGTAGTCCTTCATGTGTCAGTTTTAAATATACTTTCAATATATGTAAGGCTGCATGTGGCCTTATACTACTAAACCTGTTAACATTTGAAAAAACTGCTGTATTCTGTGCAGGATTATTTACTAACTACATGCACAGTAGTAATCCATTCTGCTATTTGATTTGCAGTAAATAAATTACTGAGTCCTACTGCCTAGGTATTAATTGGGGACATATAAGTGCTTTTCATGGCAAGTGAGTGATACATTTCTTATTATGTGGAGCACGCTTAAATCATCATGGAATGATGGCAGTTATGAAGGGTATTTAGCAGATTCATTACAAATACTATCAGCTGTTGGTGAAAGCACTGCTGTAAGAAACAGCCACACAATCGTTTCTCTGGGCCGTGTCAGACGGATAAATCAAAGGTCAGGGTGGAACACGGCCCTGCCAAGCAGGAGATGCTCTCTCCCGCGGTGACCCTTGCGGGCACGGATGCGCACCTGCCGCTCCCCCTGCATGTGGTGCTGTGCGAGCGAGGCTGCTCCGAGAGCCTGCGAGCAGAGGGGCTGCCTGCCGCGCAGGAGGGCTGTGCCTATTGCAGCGGGTGCTGCATTCGGGGGCAGTGGCAGGAGACAGCAGCAGCGGGGGAAGTTCCCGGCACAGAAAGCCCCAGGATGGTTACTGTTCTGTCGTGTTGATGTTGGCTTTGAACGGGAGTAGGACACTGACTCCTGCTCTGCTATTACAGAGGAGAAACAACCCTGAGCTGCAGAATGAATTCGTAGCTAACATCACGATTACTCTTAGCACAAGTTGTAGGAGGGGAAAAAAAAATGGGAGAGGAAGGAAAAAAATCCCCATTTAATGCTGCCTAGGGAATACCGTGGAATTTAGAACAGATACTGTTGCAGACTAGCAGCATGCCTGACTGCACTTGACTTGAATCGCTGGGAAGCAGCCTCATGTTGTATCATTTAAGGCTGAAGGAAGAACGGCAAAATAGTAATGGATTTGTGTACAGTGTTTCTGCATAAATGGAAAATAATATAAAGATGGTGGTATGTAATTTATATTTTATTTTTAAGAAGAATTTAATCCAGGTATGTATGCTCTTTGTATTTTTGTCTAGTCTACGTACAGTTTTCTGTTTCCTTTGTTTCCTTTGCTTATTTTCATTCTGAATGTACCTCCTGCTGTTCTTGCTAATGTAATGCATTGATTTGTAACTGATTTGCTTTCTATGATGCTTTCTTTAATGCTATAATGTTGACGAAACTGTCTGGGCTTCTGGAATTAACACTTCATTAAAAACTGGGGGAGGTTATTTTGTAATGTTGGTAACTTCACAGTATAAGTTGAGTAAGACAGTATAGTGCTGGATTTTTCAATGAGTTAGTATGTTTAAATTGATATAAAAAATATAAACCAACTCATTATATGAGCACATGGTGAAAATATAGTATATTTTGCTTATTTATGTCAGTACCTTTCTCCTAATTTGTGATAGGATTAGTAATAAATTGAGCTTTATGGATGCTTATGTATTTCTGGGTCTTGATTAATCTCCAAGATGAACACCCTGCAGCTTTCTTTTGAAGAGGCAGCTTGCTTAGACTACATGTTTGATTCTGTTCCACAGCTAAAGCTATGTCTTAGAATACATTCTATTTTGTACCTTCTCCAAGCCACAACCTAAAAAACCACCATAACTATTTCATACGTTTTTGTCCATCATTTTAGGTTCAAGAAGATAACATTAGTATTTTTCCTTCTGCAATTTCAGAGGCCAGTAGTAGTTTAAACTAATTTCTTACTGTGAGATTGATGGTTCATTTTGCTTTAAGAGGAAGAATTATGCAGATATAAAAATATGACTGCATTCTTTAGCTCTCACCTTTCTTTAGTCACCTGGCTCCTTTTGCACTTTCTTATTAATATATTCTTTCAGCTGGCATGTAATAAGTGAAATAGAACACAAAGCTATGTGCCCTTAAGCTAAGGACACTGATAGTTGTCTTATAATGTCTAGTAAAAATGTATTCAACACTTAATGCTTGTTTGATTTTTCATTGGTCTTGAAATATCTTAAGATATTCTGTTGCATTTCTGATTTCAATACAGCCTAGTTAGAAGTAAGATTTTTTTTTTAATAACATGTTGATCCAAAAAGGTTTAATATTAATTCCAGCATCATAATACTGTTGTTAACCCCTGGCTGACAGGAACTCTCATGCCTTAAAAATATTCATTGGTGTAACATCAATTACTTTCTGATGTGAAAATAAACTGTCTGTAAAGTTGTAGCTATTTTTCACAGAGAGGGTGACACTATACTTGTTTCCTGTCGGTGATTATATAAAATAAATGCCTTTCTTTAGCGTAATACACAACTATGATCTGGCACGTTTGAAAATGTAAGGTTACTTGACACATATAAATGTTCTAAAAGTCAGTGCTAAATCTTATCATCTAAATCAACAAACAGTGAGAAAAGCAGTGAGAGAATCCTGTTAAGTCTAAAAGCAATAAGATGAACAAAAAGTAGAATTTAAGGTTTAGAGCATGTTTGATTCATTACAAATTCCTTTTATAACGGATATAATAGAAATTATGCTTATGAATTAAGATTAGCTGTCATCTCAAAGAAAAAACCCATGATGCAAGATAAATGACAGTTCTTTCAGGGGAATATACACAACTTGGGAGTTGTATAAAGGTTTTCTGTCACTATACCATTTGCTTGATCCTGCAGTGATGTCAGCACGCTACCATAATGACTATATGTTGCTGTGAAAACACTTAGGAAATCTCAGGTAAAGTACTGGGATTCCAGAGTGTTACAGTAGGAGAATAGTCACAGCTCAGAATATCTCCCAATTCACTAAAGCATCAATGAGGACTGAAAATTCCAAATTTTCCTTTAGCTGTAGGGTTGTGAAAATCCAGGAAGAATGTAGTATAATAGCTTCTGCTTTGTGAGACCATTACAGCTCTGAAGCATAAAAATTCTTTGGCACCTAAGAAGGTTGTTACACTGGTTTTGTTTTTCTCATTTGTGTCATTCACTTAGGTTGGTAGCAGAGGTTCTTACTTTCAGGTACAATCTGAGTATCACAGTTGTCAGTATATTGAAGCAAAAACAGCAGAGGGCTTTTTTTAATCGTGTTTTCGCAGCAAATTTAGAAACATGTTTAATATCTACCATCCTTATCAATGAATGTCATTTCAGGTGTTAAGCATGGTTTCTGTCTGCGTCTGCCTACTCATCCTAGTGTATGTTGTTGTCAACAGTACTTGTAGTAATTTGTGCTTGTGGTATTTTTCAAATCAAGTATCACAGATGATTGCTACCATTTATCAAATGAAAGACCACTCCATCCAAAACTTTCCTTTTCATAACTTTTTGTTCTAAAAGTTTGATGTAACTATTAGTTTACTAGATTTTAGAAAATATGTAAAAGCTCTGTGTGCAGAGGAATGGAATCCAGAGGGCTCTACTTGGCCCATATAAAGTTGCCCTCTTACTGTAAACATTTCACTAGGAATTTTTGTAAGTAGTTAAAAAAAAAAAAAAAGGCCCCCAAACCCTAAAGGAAGGGAAAAAATCAAAGCTGTAGAGTGGTGTAGTGTACACATGGTCACTGAGTTCATGGTAAACTGTCCAAGAGAAATCTAATTCAGGGCAGTGCATTGCCCCTTCCAAGGCTCAGGCCAGTACAGTTGGGGGATTAAAATTCTTACCTGAATGAAAATGGGGGGATTCTTTGTTTGTTTTTTTTAATTATATTTTCTGATGGAATTACTATCCTGAAAAGTTGCTGGAATTTTTGAAATGTTAGTATTAAAGAAACTTTGAATACACTCAGTATTACTGTAAATACAGTCTCTGCATATATATATTATGCTACAGTGTAAATTAAATCACTTTGGTTCCCAGGGTGTAATGTTTAAAAGACCCTCTATTAAAATACAGGCAAAACTAGGGACAGAATTCAGATTAAGTCAAAATGTATGTTGATGCTTTTTGGTTTTTAATAGGCACTAAATAGGTTCTGATATTATACAGTAGCTCTTCAATTTATGATAATCTGACATAATAGCAAGCAGGTAGTAGTCTAACAAAGCTAATATATCTGGTACTGACTTGGTTGTACAGTAATCTCCATATTGTCAGCAAATAACGTTTCCCTCCCTATGTTTTCCATTCCTTTTGTAGTCTGCATTTAAATAGAAATGAACTATTTGGTGAAATGGTCTCAATTTAGCTGTTTTTGAACTGAGTGTTGACTAAAGCAAGTTTTTATATAGGACAGCATATACCATGTATACAGCTGTAAGAGGGGGGAAAAGGTCATTATTACCCCTTGTTTATACAATGCAGTATATTTCTTTTTTTTAGTTGAAAAAGTCAAGGAAAGCAACTAGAAACGTTAAAGAGAAAGAAGTCAGTACATTTAATCAAATAATATTGAAGTTGTTTTCCAAATCATCTGCAGTCTCTTATTCTTGTGTGCCCATTCAACTGGCCTACGTTATCTCTTGCTCTCCAGATGGGCCACGTTTTACCTTTAGAATCTGTTCTATAGCTTTTTACATCTCAGTATTAATCTACTGTATTTGGCACATCTCTTCCTCTGTTTTTAGTCTAATCAAGTCCATTGACCTTTAAGAACAGTTGCTTCAGTTACAAGTTTTCATTTTTTTAATGTAAACACCACACTATAGATTTTTTCCTAAAGAAGTTGTGTTCTTAACTCTTTCAACAATCTTATTTGTAGTTAATAAATAATTTAATTGCAATAGCCTCAGTTGCCTTAACAAAACTTTGTAGAGAAAAAATGCAAATATTACAAATATATAGGTGTAGAGAATAGCTAAACTAAAAAAGTAATTCTGCAAGTTACTGTAAAATAGTGGGGGTTTCTTCAATTTGTTCTCTCTTCAACAGTAATTGCAAAAAAAAAAAAAAAAACATCTTTTACAGAACAAAAAAATTCCTCTCTTTTTCCATAGTGGTCATAGTAGTGGGGAAGCGGTGAAGATGACTTTTCTCTCCAAAAAACTTACTCATCCTAGCTTGCTAGGAATTTACATTTTCTTCTAAGCTAATCTGAAGGCAATGTGTTTCTATGCATTACAAAGTAGTTTAATTGCAACTGCTTAACTACTAAGTTAATTCACTAATGCAGAAAGTTCTATATATGATTTCTGGGTTAGTTGTTCTAAATCACAATGAGCCAGTCAGGTTTGAGCATGTGCTGTTTGCATCTATTTTTCTTAAAGTCTATTAAGTTGTATCCTGATAGAAGAGATACATAACAGATATGAATGACCAGTCTTGCAATATGACTTTTAAATTTTTAGATTGGAAAACTCTGTAGTACCTCACAAAATATGTGCAATCTCCTCAGGACAGCAGTAGGCCTTGTGGGTTAAAAAATAAGCAGATTGTAGGCTCTTAAGACAGGGGTTTGAATCAGCAGTTTGGTGGTTAATTTTACTTTTTACATTCTCAAAACAGAGAAGGCAACATGTTCTGAGGGTGGTTAGGTATGCATAAATAGCAGGATCCATGAAGAAATATTGCCAGGTAAATAAGCAGATATAATAAACTTTCCAAATAATTTTGAAGAACAATAGGAACAGCTTCCTAGCCAAAGGGTGAGAGTGCTGATAGGACTCCATGCTCCTGTGTGAATGTTGGAGGGACTGAAGAGATAGGGCAAAAGTCTGCTGCTGTGAAAACCTGAGGAATTCTTGGAACAAAGACTAATTACCCAAAAGAGGAAATCTCTTCATTGCTCTCCTCCCTGCCTTTGCCAGGGTCTTTGGGCAGGTCATCTATATAGCATATGCATATGCAGTGTTAAGAAAAGTGTCATTTTTCCTTAAGAGACTCACAAATTACACAGATTAAAAATGACACTAGTTAAGACTACTAGGAGAATTTAGGAAGAATATAAAGGAGCAGATAAGCACTCTAAATTAAGTTCTTCTGAATTGGGTCATCTGAGATGATAGTCAGTATAATGCTCCTGTTATAGTAAATTAATGAAGCAATGTGGAGTGTACACTGTAATGCTTGTCAAAAGGAAGGGAGCATAGGTTTCACCCAGCTGACCTGAGCTGAGTACACTTACGTCAAGATAACCTTATTCCCAGGCAAGCATAAGACTAGTAACAGACCATAATTAATAAATCTGTGTATTTCAATTCTGTTATTGATTCCTTATGTTCCTGATGGTAAGAGAACCGCTCTCTCTCAGCCTCAGTTTCTGCAGATGCAGGCTAGACTGTTTATACTTTTTTTTTTGTTAGGTTTAATTAATTTCTGGGGAGTATTTTGTATATCACAAAAATATGTTTCTGTCTATGGACTCAAGTGACTATTTTGGCAGTAATGCAGACTGGTATTGCTGCAGATGAAGACTTCTTGGTTTTGTTTTGGTTCCCCCTACCATCTTGGTCTTGTGAACATGAATTGTCATAGGATATTTTATAGAGAGAAACTGCACTTCAGTCTCATCTTCTTGCCTGCCCCCTTTCAGTACATACAGACCCCTTGTAGTTAATAAGAAGGTTAAATAAGGCTGTGGTTCTGCCTGGTTCTTGCTTTATAAGAGGACAGTCTGCATCCAAAAAGCTACCTCCTACTGGAGAGAGCTGCTGCTTTGCAGCTTCATTTACTAGGGTCTGAACAGAAGCTGAGCAGTGATCTAGCTATTCTGTTTAAATACTGAAATTATATTTTGAAGATGATGCACTTTTTTATATATATAAATAAAGGGATGGATTTGTTAAAATAATTTTTTGAAATGGGGGTCTGGTGTTCAGATATGTAACTAAAATACTCTGCATTATTTAAAAGGCTATCATCTTTAACTCTGCCCACTCCTCCCCCCTTCTACCTGACACATTAGTTTTAGACTTGGAATAAGATCCTTTATAAATGATGCTTCCAACTGACATTTTTATTTTGACAATGCTTTGTTATCAACAAATCCAGTTGAGTATGCTTGAAACCAGCCCACATTATCTGTTCACCATCAAGTTGATCGACAAAGCTATTTTCAGACTTGCCATGGTCAAAAGTTGATTGAAGTGTCAGTTTGTCCTTTCTTTATAGAAGGGCCCCATTAAGAATTTATTTTAGTTCTAGTCTCACAATCCATGACACTTTGCAGTTTGCTGCTCTGTTACTGTCTAGCATAAAGTCCATACCTTACTGCTGTAACATTTCAACATGATTCCTTATGCTTAGAATGGGTTAACCCAGTGATGTTGAACTTCATCATAAGAATTGTTTTCGTTCCATAAGCAAAGTGAGAATTAAAAAAATTACATCATACTGGTTTATCAGGAGACCTTGATAAAACAAGAAAGTCTCCAAATGACAACTTGCAGGTCATTCAAATAATTGACTTAGTTCTATGTGCTTCTTGAAAGATTTCCTTATCTTATGGAGTTTTAACCTTATGTTGATTTAAAATGTTAAGAGCAACCTATGCAAATCTTTACAGAAAGAAATGGATGAGACCTGTAATGACTCAAACTTGAGTCTGTGTGTAGACATACTATTGTAGAAAATGAGTTTTTGACAGAGCAATGGTAGGCTGTAAACTGATTAACAGATCATATGACTAATACAGCTGAGATGGAATAGAACTCGCATGAGAGAACATAAATCTGCTCCATTTAGCAGATCTCACTGTGTTTGTAACAGTACAGCTTTTAATTCACTATGGCGTTGTCAGAAACTGGGTTTAAATAAACTCAGTGCTGAATGTTCAGCTATTTGTAATACTTTCAGTTATCTCTGATAAAAAGCATTGGTTAGACACTGGATAAAACAAACACACACATGTATAAATATATATATATATGGCTTGCTATGAAATCAATTCCTCTACAGAGAAGCATTAAACCTTATTTAAAGTGAATGGAACTGTTCCATATTCCAGTGAAAACTTCATTATTTCTTGATGCTTTTTAGACTGAGACAGGAAACAAGCCTTCTGGCTTGTTTATACATTCTTGATTTGAAGTCATTTGAAGAATGTCCAAGTCATCTAAGTGAAGTTTATATAAGAGGGCATTTAAAAATCTGTGGCTATGTGGGCAAAGTAGGTAGGCAATTACACTTCAAATCTTGTTCAATAAATGGTTACAAGCATTTGTAAGAGCTGAATGGTTAACAAGTGTTTCTACATCCAGAAACATGCCTTTGACATGGAAAAGTGTCCCAAGATGGTTCCTTTCTCTACTAATAATGTGTGAAAACAAGGCAGCCTTGGCTCTAGTGAAAACTTCTCAATATTCTGAGAGATGTCATTTGCATTCCTTGAAAATTGCATGCAGTCTCATTGAGCATTCTTTTGCTTCCAAATATTGCTTCTTCTTAATTCACTCTTGATACTTTAGGCATAAGCCTATAAGAAAAAGAAGTGGCATGGACTGTGCTGATGTATATGTGTTAAAAATGTGATTCATGTCCCACAGATATTTCACCTTTTTATAACATAATAAATAGCCACTTCGGGGAGAGTGAAGAATGTTTTCTATTCTTCTGCTCACTCTGCATCCCAATTTTGTTATAACTGGAAAGGAAATGAGTTTGTTTACATCCTCTGTTCCAGAATTCTGGAAGCCAACCAGGATTTTAACAGTTTTGCCTGTGCTGTACACAGCACAGTGCATTTTGCTGCTGCAGTATTTATCAGGGGTTAGTGTTCATTATTTACCATTATGTATGTGTATATAGGTAATGAATAAATATATAGAGTGTAATAGTAAGGTCAATGAAGACAAATTATGCAATGCAAAGACCAGATCTTGGGGTGTGTCATTGGACCATGATGTTTCATAGAGTACCAGGATGTTTGCAGGCAAGGACAGTTCATATTCTCCACTCCTCTTAAGACACCACAGAGCAATTATTAACCCTTTATATATCCCTTTATCTAAACAGACTTCTTATTCTGCCAAAGAATTTTTAGCTGCTTTAGGAACCAAAATGGTCATTTTAAGAACTACTTCTTTGATGCATTTTTCAGAGCTGGATTTTTCAGCGCTAGTTGCCTTGCTTTTATTCCATAGCTATGAAATTGGTAGATGAATGGTATGCTGTACAGAAGAATACATTGATATGTTTAAAATGTATTGACTATGTTTCTATGGAATACAAACTTTTGTTGTATGGAATAGAAACTTCCAGATACCTCATGGAAGCTTTTTAGACTTCTTTTAGATCAAATAGCTTTTCTGTTGTAATGGCACCTGTTCATGTCCTGCAACTTGTAAACCATGTTTTGTGTGGGTTTGGATGAGAATTTCCATTAGTTGTCATTATTTTCCATTACATTCTATGAGTTATTTTAGTTTTACTTCTTAAAGAAGAGAAACCAAGAAGATAAGCCCACTTTTGAGTCCTGGCTTATCATAGTATATTAAAGTCTGGTATCAAAGCAACTATTTCACAAACCATAATCATGTACATCAATCTCAAGATATAACAGCACTTCATGGATACAATACTCACTTGTACCTGAATCCTACCTTGTTCCAAAAGATGAAGCAAGAGAGAACTTTCTACTTCTGTTTTACTAGCTAGTAACCATTTGTTACCCTGTCAGTTTTTTGATCACTGCCGTTTATCCTATGGATCTAAATTGAAATGTCAGTACTCTAAAAGAAAGCAGAGAGCATTTAAACTGAATATCTCTGTCAGAGAATTAAACTGGTTGAAGAAGCCTGGAAATAAGTATAGCTTATAAATTGTTGTTAATAATATTGCCTAGAATGTTTTCAGCTTCAATTATTCATGAAAAAAATCTAGTCAGAGAATTATGAGGAATCATCTGTGTTTTCATTTTAACCTAGTTAAAACATCATCAGTATTATTGAATGATAAGTTTGCTTGACAGCCATTGTAATGTCGTTCCCTCCTTTTTAGACACTTCAAGAAGCCATGTGCAACAGAGTGAGATTTTGCAAGACATACAAAACCTCTTCAGGATTTTGTTTCAAACAAGCAGATGTGTGATTTTTTTAAATTATTTTTCTGTCACATTATTCCAGAGCATCGGTAGTTTTTATGGCTATAGTCTCCATTGCAACATTTGCCAATGATCATTTTGGAGATACAAATACTTCTCTGGATCAAAAACTGTGTTTTGTGGAAACAGCTTAAAATAAATTGCACTCCATGGTTTCTGCCCTCTTCAAGAGCCTGATCTCATCTTATATATATAAGATTTGCAAAGGAATGTTTACAAAGAAATCGGGAAATAGTACAAAAAGGAAAGAGAGTTATCAGAGCAAAAAGGAACAAGACTTAAGTCAGATTGGACAAACAAAAAATCCAAAATTTTCAAATACTTTAAAAAGCACTGTTAAAAAGATTGCCAAGTGCCCATCTGCTCGCAACTTATCAACTGAAGAAGAGGAAAGCAATAGAGAATTTTCACTTTCTCCAACATTCAGTTACAGAGTTGCTATTGCCAATGGACTGCAAAGGCATATTTTTGTAGCAAACACTAATAATGAAGATATAGTTCAAGACCTGTCTTCAAACGATAGCTCATGTTCTGAGTCGTTAAGTGAAGTAAAAACTAATAGCAAGAAAAACGAATACTCATCCCACACAATGCCTGTGAGACGCAACAGGAAAAGCTTGAGCAGCCTCGCAGCCTCTGATGGAAGTTCGGATGGAGAGCGCACTTTACACACACTGAAGCTGGGAGCCTTACGAAAACTAAGGAAATGGAAGAAGAGCCAAGAATGTGTCTCATCAGACTCAGAGCTAAGTTCATGGAGGAAAACATGGGGTTTAAGAAGTAAATCTCTGGACAGAACTGGCCGTCACCAGAAATCAAACACTCTTGAACCTGGCTTTAGTTCGACAGGTTGTATTAGCCAAACCCACGATGTTATGGAAATGATCTTTAAAGAGCTTCAGGGAATAAGTCAAATTGAAACAGAACTCTCTGAATTAAGAGGGCATGTGAATGCTCTGAAACAATCAATTGATGAAATTTCTAGTAGTGTAGAAGTTGTGCAAAATGAAATTGAACAATTGCGAACTGGATTTGTACAGTCCAGAAGAGAAACTCGGGACATACACGACTACATTAAGCAGATAGGCCACCCAGGAAACAAAGCAAGTCTTAGGTTTCTTAATGTGCCTGAAGAGCGGCTTGAAAAAGCTGAAAGCATAGTTTACAAAATATTAATGGAAAAAATGGGATTCTCAGAGGCACAAAGCACTATTAAAATTGAGTTTGCCCAAAGGCTTGGGCAGCAAAGAGACTGTCCAAATGCAAAGCCAAGACCCATTCTTGTTTACTTTGAGTCATCACAACAGAGAGATTTGATTTTGAAAAAGTCTTATAAACTTAAGGGAACTGGCATTGGAATTTCTACAGATATATTTTCCCATGAAATAAAAGATAAGAAAGAAAGAGGACTTCCTTCCTCTCAGACATATGAAAGCATGGATATGAAACTTTTAACCGTGGAGACAAAATCTAAAATGCATGACTGGGAGTCACCTGACAGTGATAAAGACTTGGAATCAGATATAAATAAGAACAGTTATGCAAAAATATCTAAATCAGCACTTCAGATAAAAACAAGCACTACAAAGGGGACTACTGCATCCCCAAACACTGAAGAACTTGACAGAATTGCTGACAATAGCACCTTTTCACACAGAAGAAGTTATGACAATCAGTCACCAGAATTTGACACTATGGAAAAACAATCAAAGACCTATTATTCAGATGTGACTCCTTTATGGCATTTGCAGAATGACTTTGCAACGCCAAAGCTTAGCCGTTCAGAATCAGATTTCTCAAAATTGTGTCAGTCTTACTCTGAGGATTTTTCAGAAAACCAGTATTTTAGCAGAACAAATGGCAGTTCATTGTTGTCTTCCTCTGATCGAGAGCTTTGGCAGCGAAGGCAAGATGATTCTCTAAACTGGTATGGCAGTTCCCAGGAACAGACTTTTGCCCAAGACATGCAACAGTACCCAGAGCAAAATGAAACAGGGAACATAGAAACTGTTGATAGTGGAGTAAGCAACGGGATAATCTGTGGATCTGGAGACATAAACCATTATGATGATAGTCAGCTTTCTTTACAGGATGATCTTTCCCCATGGAAAAACTGGAATCAGTTGGAACAAGGGGCAGGTTTGGGCCTAGACTCATCCACACAGGAAGTTTTTGTCTATGATATGAGCAGCCCTTCAGACCAACAGACAGATTTTGGGAAGGGCCAAAGTTCTGACCTCCAGTATGATACTGAAAGCTATGATTTCACTCTAGATGGTACTTCTCCATCATGTCCAGGCCTTGACAGTGAAACACAAAGTCAGTGGACTGGTCAGTATGATGATTATCAGGAAACAAATTCTCTCTCCTCTTATCAGAATCAAAACAAATTGCCTATGCTGTACCGAAGTCAAAGTGAACTACCAAGTGACGACTCAGAGGAAACCGCCCCTAAGTCATGGCACAGCCGATTAAGCATAGATCTTTCTGATAAGACTTTCAGCTTTCCTAAATTTGGATCTACGCTTCAGCGTGCTAAGTCAGCTTTAGAAGTAGTCTGGAATAAAAGTACACAAAGTTTAAGTGGGTATGAAGATAGTGGATCATCTTTTATGGGAAGGTTTAGAACATTATCTCAGTCTACTGCAAATGAATCAAGTACAACACTTGATTCTGATGTTTATGCTGAGCCTTATTGCTACAAAGCAGAGTATGAGGAAGAATTGATTGAACCATCGGGTGAGAATGAAACAGACTATGTAGAAGTAATGGAACAAGTCCTTGCTAAACTAGAAAATAGAACTAATAGTAGTGAAACTAGTGAGCAGGTCCAAGAGTATGAACTGGACCAGTCTTTGTATGAAACTCCGTATGCAATGCTACCAGAGGAACAATATGACACACAGTTTGACAGCGTGATCAGTGAAGAGATATTGGAAGTTGAAAGTGACATGGCTCCTGAAGTAGAAATAAGGGAGGATGAAAATCAGAACGTCCCAGAGATCATTACTGAAGTTACTGAAATTCCAAAGAAAAAAAGAATACGACCATCATTTAAAGAAGCTGCTTTAAAAGCATACAAGAAACAAATGAGTGATTTGGAGGAGAAGATCCTTGCTGGAGGTAATAGTGTTTTAATACTGTCTTAAAACATTGTTCTCATTAGAGTTGGACACTGATTTTTATACAGTACCTTTTCTTGCTCTCATTGGATTCAGCAGAAAAAATTCTGTTTATGTCTGGTTTTGTTTAGAGGGTGAAATAGTTCCGTAGAAATCAAAAGATTAAATTTGCCAGTTTTTTTGGAAGCAGTTTTCTGAGTATGTTCAGTCAGACATGCTTGTAAGTAACTGTATTTCTTTGAATTTCAGTAACTTGAAAACTAAATTCACAAGATTTAAGTCTTAAAAAGAACTAAATAGTACACTGTTCTTGGTTTCCTCATAGTTTTATAAATGTATTTATAGGAGTAATATGGAGTGTTCAGATATTACACTCTTGCTTTCTTCAACAGTTTTCAAGGCATGGTGGGTTCTGTATTCATCCTGATGGGCAGTGTTCTCTACCCCCTATGCAACCCATAACTTGTTATTTACTGACAAGAGTGAAAGTCTAAACTGATTTTATGTCTGTTCTTACTTTGATTCTGTCCTTATTTGTACTCCCAAAAAGCTCTCACAGAAGTAGTCAGTCCCCAAAATGGGGTGAGAAGAGTGTGGAAGAAAGACAAGAGTGTAAATGACAGCATCCATGTGTGAAGAAGTTCGTTTAGTAAGAAACTAAATTCTCAGGAGGGTTTGACACTGATGTTTTCATGATTTTTATCTTTTGCATTATCAGACTTCAAAGCAGACACTCATATATATGACTTTAGTAATATACAAAGTAATTACTAGTAATAGACAAAGTAATATACAAATATGGTGATATTCAATGTAAACACGGACTGTAATTCTAGTAACATTCGTTATAATATTGCATGTGCATTTAATTAGTAGATTCATAATGACTATAGCTACCCAGATGGTAATTGTCACCTTGACTGAATCTTTCCTTTACCTGCCTTGGAAAAATAATCATCTGATACATTCATTTTGAAGATGAGAAACTGTGCCTTTAGCCAAAGATTGTATTCAGTAATAATGAGCTTGAGCTACTATGGTGTTGCTTTTGTACATGAACAACTACTTTTACATAGTCAACTTGAAAGTCAGTTACAAATGCATTTAAATGTTGATAGTAGCAGAGTTTACTTTAAAATTTATTTTACATTTAAATAATGACACATGGTTGTTTTTCTACAGTACTCTGTTAGATACCAGGTGGTGTGTGTATGAATGAACAGCTATCATGATTAGGATTTTCATGACTTTTTCCTGATTTTTGTGAGGCATGAGAGAAGGGAACTACATTCATTTTACCTAGTCATTGTACAATAGGAATATAATGGTCTGAGGACTTAATTAAAGAAAGCACACAAGGAAGACCCCAAATTTTGAAACCCAAATTCGTTCTACTATTTAAAGTCTGTGTGTTTGTGTCTGTGTCATTGGTAGATAACAGGTTGTTAGGAAATGAGAACTGACTTTAATATATCCCATGCAATTCTTTCTAGGAATTGAATGTATGTTCTTCTTTTAACCCAGCAGGTGAAACAATTCTTATAGTCTCTTATTCTATTGACATACATTTTTTTCTTCTGAACAACTGAAACATTTCTTATATTTACAGAGAATCCATTTGACACCAAGACCAGTTTATGAAAACATGTTATTGGGTGTAGTCTATGGGGCAGAGTGTCTGCATGGTTACTAGATGTCATACTAGGACCCCCACTTAAGTTTCCAAAAAAAAAAAAAAGATAGAATATTATAAAAGAGAAGGGAAATAAAGGAGAAAGGGAATACATCAGGAGGTTAAGGGGAATTTACAAATGAACTGCTGCAGCACACTACTTCTCATCTTATTCTGAAAAGAGTGTGCATTCACTCTCGAGCAGCAGTTCTGTTTCCTCTTCCTACTGTGTTTTCCATGCCATCAAGGAGGAGGTTTCAGTCAGGGATTCTGCTTCAGCAGTCACCAGCTGGTTTGTTACAAATGGATCTTCGGGTCCTGTAGCACACCTAGCAATACCCATTAGCAATGCCTATCGTCTTTCATGGTTTCATATCTAATGGATCAATATGATATTCTTACTTTTATGTCTGTCTGCAGAACACCTAACAGTTCTTCAGAATTTAAAACTTGCAAAATATATTTTCTAGCTGGAATAGTCTACTCAAAGAATATATTACCTGAAAACTATTTCTGCTGAGTGACAGGTAGTATTATTGGAGCAAAATCTTTCTTTATTTTACTTTCAGCTCACTCTCAGTGGGCTGGATAATGGATATTACAGACAATCTATTCACAGATAATGAAATCCACAGGTGGGATGTCTGTCCTTGGAGACAGTCAAAATCCACCTGGACATGGTTCTGGGCAACCTGCTCTGAGTGGCCTGATTTGAGCAGGGTTCTTAGACAAGGCCTCCAGAGTTCCCTTCCAGCCTCAGCTGTTCTGTGATATGGAAATGCATTTTTGAATACTTTGTATGCAGCCTTTGAAAAAGGATGTCTTCTTAATGTCAATTTGGCTGCTAAGACAAAACATCTTCAATTTCTGTTTATTACTTGAATGGCACATAGTCTAGGAAAAAACATTTTATAAATTAGTTCTTAAAGGAGTTCTTCAAAACTCCCAAAACATATTTTGTAACTTCTCATTTTTGACAACCTACCTTCTCTTTTTATGTGTGTAATTAGGCATGTCCAGAGAATACTTAGTTTGTCATTCAAGCAAATAGTAGTTTAAGGTATTCAATCTTCATTTTAATATTTGTAGAAGCAGTAGTAACTTTTTTAAAAAGTGACTAATAGCTGTTTTAGGGTTTACACGACTTTTTGGGGTTTTCACTCTCTTACTCCTGTAACTGATTCACAGTCAACTTCAGATTTCTTACTTTTAGATGGAAAAGTACTAGAAAGAAAACAATTTCTTTGAATTAATCTTCGTTATATAACCAAAACATAACCTATTCTTCAATGAATTGTTTCATCCCTCCATGTAAGCAGGAGTTGATAGACAATAATCTGTCCAAGCAGAGATAGAAGTGTATAATACAGTATTGTTAGTTCTCCAATTTAATACAAAAGAAGGCTTTAGAATGATATGATTTTCATTCTAGTAATGCATAAGGTAAGGTCAATAAATCTTTGGTACATAAATAATTTGTTGGTGTACAAGTACCCCATAAGACAGTCCTATTCTCTGTCACTAGCTGGAGGAAAAAATACACTCTGGGCTGATTGCGTATGTATTATTTATTAAAAAGTGTTTTTGGAGGCATACTGGAATGACTAGGTTATACAAATGAGAGAAGACATGAGCAGTACATGAGTAATCCTCAGATTTAAAGTTCTGTAAGGATATAGAGACATTACATGGATGCATGTGTATTAATGGAGGGATTGATGGCTTGAAAAAATCAAAGAAATATGACCCAGTTATTTGTTTCTTTGTACATTGTAATTGAGACTGATTTACACTTTTATTCATTGTTCTAGTCCTCACTTGTTATTTTCTAGCTTTCTTTTTCCCTAGTGGCTTCTTCCATTACATCCCTATCTTATCCTTTATAGGTGCCTTAGCATAAGTATAATTTTCCATCCTGATGATACTATGCCTCTGAAAAAGATTCCAGAGTTGCATAGTTGCATGCACTCAGTTGCTTTCAATGTTAAGATAGACTCTTTCTATGAATGGTAGTTTGTGAGCAGAAACTTATTGATCCAGTTGTTGAAGATCTTGGTCATCATTTGATATGTCAGATTTTAAAAACCATTCAGATTTTAAAATGCCTTTGTCTGAATTTTCAGATACAGACTAACCTCTAGATTGTTTATGATGTCAAGATGGATGGAGTTATCTAACTCTATACATAGGTGCAGTGACCACTCAAGAGGACAGGGAACAGGGATTGGATTTGCCTCTTTGATGGTGGAGGGAAGTGTTTCTATTGTCTTATAGGAAGGATTTGTATTTCACTTCATGGTATCTGACTGAAGAACAGAACTTAGAGATGAGTATGAATACCCTCTTATTTTGTTTATGCTAACCCCTGAAACCAAAGGAACCCGTAATAGATTACCTCACTGCCCTGGTGCTGTGGTCATTTGGTTCCAGGTTAAGAAAAGCTGCCAGGAAAATAAGTAAGCTTATTTCAATGCAATTTCAAACTCTGCCTATTCAAACTATGTTTTTTTTTTTAAACAAGTATTTGTTTTCTTATTTGAACAGCTTTTCTAGCCTTCTTATGAAAACTGTTAGCTGGAATTGCCTTAGTCAGCTGTATTTTCTCAAAGAGTAAAGTCTTTAGAAGTTAACCTAACCCTGTCTTGTACTTGGAGGTTTTTTTTCTATGTCTTACCTTCATCCTGTTTGGTTTTAATACACTTGCATAGGTGTGCAGTTACTCGTAACTAATAGCTATCGTTAATAGTGTTGTACTGCTTTTGTTATGTGAATGTAAGTCTTGGATTTGGACTTGAAATGATCAATGCTGTGGGCATTGATCAATTGTTCTGGTTTTGTTTAGTAAATTAATCAGTCATTTTATAGTCATTCAGATGGAAATACGGTAAATAAAAACCTTACCTTGGTCATGAGAATTCCTTACTCTTTGGTGGTGAATGTAATGGAGAAATAAAAAGCCTGTTAGAAGTTAGATTGGTTTGTAGTTTAATTGGTGTGCAGTTCCTCTGCACACAATCTACATTAACTGTGTTGGGAAGTGGGCTTTAAGAAAGGGTCACTGTTTTTACAAAGAGAAATACATACAATTTTATTGCTTAATTATTTGGGGTAACTATATTGAATGATTAAAATATGCTGAGTTGTGTTTGGGTGTGGGGGGGGTGTTCCTGTAAAAATAAAGTTCCTTCTCAGACTGCTGGTGCAGACTGGGGAAGTGAAGGATGTCATAGACACGTGGCAGAATTTTAGTTTAGTGTTTAAAATACCAAAGCAATTAATAAAGATAGAACATGTATATTTGCATGTATTATGTCAAATTGAGATGCCTATTCTTTCATTGACCGGTACTAAGACCTAATGCCAGTCAGTCTGGTTCATAAAATAGTATAAAGGATGTTGTTGGTAAGTCATCTTTCACCCTTTTTAATCAGTCTGCTTTTGTTACAGTGAAAGTTACAGTTTTTCGTGTTTTGGGAATTCTTTGAAATCTGAGCACATTCTGTTCTCATTATGCCTTATTTCTTCAAGTATTTTGTTGTTAAAAATTAAATATATATTTTATAAAATAAATAAAAATTAAATCTAAACTCTCTTTAACTAATGCAGCTTTCAGTTGATATAGTATGGATGTACTTTATATAGTTGAGTTGTGTGTTGCTGTAAATCCAGACTCCCCAGAATCCCCCAAAAAGGCCTGAAGCTGAGTTGTGGCCACACTTTTTTATGTGATCTCTTTGAGATGCTTTTCCTGCACTCAGCCCAATGGCATTTCACATCTTTCTGATGTTAGACACAGTCTGATGGGGGGAGAAAAAGTGCAATTAGTCTTGGCATCATTGAGAAAGAATAGTCCAGACAGAAACACTCATAGTTAATAAAAAGTAGCAGCAGTACCAAGCCCCAAGATTTTTTGTTGTATTTCAAAACACTGGAGCCACAGTATTTATTGATACAAGGTTTGTTTTTCCCACATCTCATTTATTTATGGTTTGTTTGGGTTTTTTTCACAAGAGTAGTAAATTACTTCATTAACATAAGGACTGATTGTGTATTCCATGTGGCTGATATAGTTCATCTTCAATGTTTAAGGAAAATTAATATATATTTTCACCTAATCTATCATCTACAAATAGATGGATTTGGGGACAGAATACTTTTCAACAGAAGATGATTAATCTATTGCTGTTCTCTTCATATGTAAATAATGTAAAAAAGCAGATTCCAGAGAGTTTTCATCTGTGTGACTTCCCTTCTCTGTTTACATCAGAAGATGGTCACAATGGAACAGATGCAGTGTGTAAGCACTGGGAAAGAAATGATTACTCTTGCTATACATTTTAATAGATGTGTGGTACTGAGGAAACAAGGTTACTGCAAGTTAAGGAATCTATTGTGGTGCTGTATTGGGAATGATAATGAACCACAGAAATTTAAAAATCTAGTTTTTTCAACTGTCTTGGTTTTCTTTCTCAACACCGTGTTTTTGTCTGTCTTTTCATCAGGTAAACAAAATGACAGATGTCTTTAACTCCTTTTGGGGGGAATGGGGAGGTGGTGCAATAAGAAGCTGTAGTTGTACAGGATGGGAGGACATAAAATACATTTTCAGATTATGTGGGTAGAAACTAATACAATATTCCTGCACCCAAACTGGTTAGCCACAATTCCTTTTTCACGTGTGTACCTGTGCACTCTCAAAATCCTGCACTGATATTACAGGAGGTAAAACAGTGTTCTAAAGAATTATTAACCACTCCATGAATTCAATCAGGATGGTGCTGATAGGCCAAGGTATATTGATTTGACTCAGCTTCATATGCTTGTTTTGTGCACAGGAGAGTGTATGCATTATTTTCTTGCTACTGGTTTCACTGGAGTCAGGCATAAGTCTTTATACCCTTCCCTTCCTATTTCTTTACTGTCCTTTGATGGAGAAAAGAGATATCAGAGACTTAAAACAGAAAATGGCAGTCTGTCCAGCTTGAGATTAATAGATTTGTAGAAAAGTTGCTTTTGAAAAATTATTGCAGGAAATCTAATCAGTTAGTCATGAAGATGATATATCCATCTTTCAGTCTGTGAAGAAAAAGCAAGTAGTTGCATTCACCACCTACTCTAAACTTGNAGAGCTCAGAGGAAAGCTGACAATAAATGTCTGTTCCAAGGGGTTTTTATACTGGTTTTGCTGGGAAAATAAACACAACATTGTATCATCAAGATGAAAAAAAAAAATTATTTCCAAAATATTTAAGCATTTTCTTTAGATTGTTGTGTTTTAGAAGTAGAAATAATGCTGCATAATTTTTGAATGCAGCTTTGGGATAGTAGGAATCTTGTTAAAGCATCAGGCTGAAAAAATAATCTAGACATGCATTTTAAAAATTTATTGATTTGGGAAACGTGAATTCATAAATAGGCTCAAGTCTTCCTCTGGTGTATTGGTGAAGTAGAATATTACAACAGAGTGTTTTAGAGATTCTGTTTTGCTGTCAAAGGGAAATTCTGACTACTCCCGTGGGACAGGTACCAGGTTTTTTCCTTGTGCACATTTTCCAGGTGATCAATGGAACACATAGACAGTTGTCTCTCAGGAACTTTAAAGAGAAGTAAATACCTGAAACGTTTCCAGTTATTGCTGATGCAAAATTATTGTTGATACTGACAGAACTTTGTTAACAATGAGGATTGTTTCCTTGAGGGCCTGAGAGTATTCTTAAGATAGCTTGCAAGATAAGAAGTTTTCGTAAATCTGAAAACCAAGATTTATGGTTGTGTTGATGACAGAGCCATTTAAAAATATCTCGATGCTATGATAGAGAATACGGTGTGCATATGATACAAGGATACAAGTTAGCTGTGAAAAAAATACCACAGAAAATACTGTAATCTGTTTTTGCTAAATAAGTAGTGGCAAAGAGCAACCTGCTGACTGACATTCGAGTAGCTTCTCTGGAGTAGATTATTGGAGCAGCAGCAAGGGATTTGTCAGTGCTGTCACAGACCCATAAACTATGTATAGCTCTGGGTATCACCAGTGCAACTGCAGCATCACCAAAGGAATTCTTGTCCTTCAGCTGCATATATACCAAGGTGGAATAAGGACAGACAGGTGTGATGAATGTAAAAATCAACCAGGAGAGAGGAATATTTATTAAATGGATGAGTATAAACTAAAGCACTTTTTAATCTTATCCTGTAGCTCTTCCTGTTTGATTTAGCACAAACAGGACGGAGCTGATGCTCCTCTGCATCTGTAAGGCAAGGAGGGTACTGCAAACATAAAGTAGTGGAATTTTCCTTATGAACTTTAAAGGCACGTTGGATGAAATTTTATTTTTCTAAAAATACGTCAAAGTAAAGGACAAGGAGACATGCCTTTTTCTATTAACTGTAGAAAGAACTGAGGGATTCAGAAGGATTTATGCATGCCCTATCAAGCAAAAAAAGTCCAATAGTACCAAAAGTCATCTTTTGAATTCCAGTGTACTAGTCTATAGCTCTTATCATCTGTGTTTCTCTTTAGTCTTTAGGCATAATTATTCAAACTTATTATTTAAAGCAGGGCCAAAACAAACTGTAATTTGATTTTGAGTTTACCTATAGCATAAAGATAACAGTAAATAACCATTTTTAAGGGTTTTATGCTAATCGTATTATTTCAAGTATTTTTCTTCTCTTGTATCTGTTAAGCTAGTTTCTTATCAACAGAAGAAAATCTGATATCTTTGTCTTATCTCAGTAAGTGATATTAGCTTGATGTCATCTTTTTATTTTGTATGTGATTATACATTGACTCATTTTTTCTTTCACTGTAAGTCTTGAATTTTTTCAAGACTTACATTCTTTCAATGTAAGTCTTCTTTTACTGTAAGTCTTGAAATTAGCTCAGCTTATCTAAATTTTTTAACCTTATAGTTTGAGTGTTCTGAAGATAATGTTTAAAGTGTTTGAGACTATTTGAGATAGCTGCTAAACTTTATCTCAGAAGTGGAAACAACTCCACAGAAGAAGAAACAACTTTGTGCCAACAGCAGCTGTGAATATCATACCCTGTGACTGTTGCCCAGACACTACATTCTGATCCTTTGTTCCTGATCCTAGCTGTACATGTTATTCTTGCTCTTTAACAGTAGTATATTTATATGACTTATGGATGTGCCACTATTAGCATTTTATTTTACAACAGGGGTACACTTTTGAAGCAAATCTTTGTCCTTCCAATTGGCCACATTTGGTCTGATCACTAGAATAGCTGAGTGGACCTATGTGTTTTACTGCTGCAACCAAGCCAGGTGCTGCTCTTCAAGATCACATCTGATGTGCTGAGCAGCTAGTGGGCTTTCAGTCATCAGGGCCAAAAATAGAACTGTATGGAGTAAATGCCCCTGAACCACTTTTGCTATGAGCACTTGTGTCTTTGTCACCAACTGCTTTGACCTTCTGATCCGCTCTTACGGCACTCAGGTCTTTGCTATTGCCCACGTGTTGGTTGTGGCCCAAGGTGGACAGCAGCTCACCCCTCTGTGCCAGGCTGCCACTGAACATCCCTGCCCTGCTGTCACTCCTGTCTATGCTGTCAGGATACATGAGCGTGCGTGTCTCAGTGCAGTCCTCGTGTTCAATGCAAGAAGAACCACGGAAGATGTTTTTTGTTTGTTACAGCCCAGAGGAACTACTCTCACATTTGTTGTTCAGCCAAGGGGCTGTTTGCTTGGATTTCTTTGGAAGTAATCCAATTGGACTTGAGCTTGCAACTCATTATATAGTGATCTGAGTCAAACACTTTGTGGCATTGTTAGCTGTGTGATGCAGAAAGATTTGTAATAATCAATTATCTGTTTGTTTCCACAGCAAATAATGACTTGGTTGCATGTGCTGTTATCAGATGTATTGAGGGAGACAAAATATGCCTTTTCATCCTTTTTTGATAATGTATGCCTTATCATTTTAATGCTTTCTGGGGTTAGAAGAGAGTGCTTAAAATGCATGCGGACTTTTACTTTCTACCATCACCTAACAAGCCAGAGATTGTCAAGAGAGCCCAGTCTTCAAGCGAATGGTAATTTTTTGAGTTCTCCACATTCTGTAATCAAATAGTTCTCTTGACAGTCTATAACTTACTGTTTTAGAGATAAGTTCTAGAATTTGGTAGAAGTGTCTACTAGCTGTCGAAAAACAATGGAAAAAGCCATTAGAAGTCTAATGGGACTCAATCTCTAAACACCAGTGGTGTTTTTTAAAGCATGTCCTTTTGTTTCAGATTTGCAGACTGCTTTATTAATAGAGACACAAATGCAGTTTTCATCTTCACCAAACTGACCTCCTGTTTTGACTCTCCATGTATCTGCTAGTAATTTTTCTACATCACTGCTGGTAAAGTGCTACCAGCGATTCTTCTGTTTCTCCTGTCAACCAAGCTTTATTCAAGTTTGACCTTCTCTTTGTCAGACAAGCATCACTCATCTCTTATGATGTACTAGCTTTAATATTTCAAGCGTTATACACTATCTCCCTAGATTAAGCTTCCACAATACAACATCCTCTGGGCTTACAGAGTGTAATGTTCTGTTCTGTAGTGGCAAGAATAGATTCTGAGTGCAGCATTTATTATTTTAGCATGTCTTAATTCATGTCATTGTTTTGGCCAATCTACTTCTTTAATGTCCTGCTTCTATTTAAACCTGGTTTTCATCTGTTATTTCCCTTTCTCGGCAGTAGATGCTAATTAAAATTGTTCACCTCTGACTTCAAACTGCTTCTGACTGTGGGTACTTTACACATGTTATTTTCATGGAACAGCTGTATTATTATCTAATTCCAGCAAGTATTTTGTCTGAAGGCTTTACTTCCAGGAACAACATAATTATCAGTCAGTTTGACATTCTTGCAGCCATTTTTCAGAATTAAATATTGAAAAGGTACTTTGAGAGAATAATAAACTTTAATTCTTTTCCCTATTTGGTGCTGTGCAATAATGCACACTTACAAGAGTGGAAAATCAATGTTTTGATTAACTTTGATCCTAGGGTTTCCTAACAGTTTAGATTTTTAGAGCCTTGTTACAGTTCTTGTGCAATGGCAGGGAGTGGAGAACTGAATTTTTGCAGTCATTCAAGAAAGTGGAGTGTATTGGGACAATGTTCTGCTGCTCAAAGAAAAATGCAGAAGTGAAATAATGACACAAGACTTTTGAAGGAGGGTTATGACTGAGGAGCAAAATCACCTGAACCTTTTTGATAGAAATATATCTGCTGACTGACAGAGCCAGTTGTATTTCTGACGGTGTCACAAGCTACAAAAGCAAAGGTTTGTCTTGCTTCCATATCTTCATTGCTAATATACCTCTCATGCTGGAAAACTCTGCGTTTTCAGCATCCTTTACAGATTTGTTTTTCCTCAGAAATTTGGGTATAGAAACTGGTTGTCTTGTATGATTAATTTCTGTTTTGTGTGAGAAGATGACAACATTGCTAATAGAATGAATAAATTGGACCATGACTGAAAACAGTTGATAACAATGTAAAGTTAAACTTTTCTAAGACCTGTTAATTTTCATACCAAGTGTGAATAGCAATTATGCAGCGTTAATAAACACTTGTTGGAAATTTTACTTATCCTATATTTAAACTGATAGGTGGATAGAAAATAACCAGGGGGCTTATTTGAGGGTATTGAAAAAATGACAAGCCCATCTCACTTCGTTCCTCAGCCATCCCCATATGTAAACCACTTTCAAGAGCAGCCAAGATTTAGTAGCTATGCTGAGAATTATACAGCTTTTTAATAACTGGAACTTATTAAATCAAACTTAAAGACTAATTTTATCTAATTTCCTGCTTAGTTATCTAATTAAATGTAATTGACTGCCTTAAAAAATAAAAAGGGCTTGTGAGCATTTCCCTTGTGCCTTCAATATTTGACATTAGTAAAAAATAATTTTCAGTAATATGCAGATAGACCACTCTGCTCTTCATCATTCTGCTAAACAGGTTTGTAACTATCAATGTCGACTGCACTGAGCCGAAATAACAACAATTAAGGAGCAAAATTATTTTTCCTATAATCCTAGTAAAAATACCTTCCTCTTATCTAAAATGGCCTGTGGTATAAAGACACAATCTGAAGGCTATTACTGGTATTTAATATGTAGTGAATTTTCAATTAAAATGTAAGGAGAAACAACTAATTAAAGTAAGAAGGGTTAGCTATATGAACCAGTGTTTCCACTGCTCCTAGGTGCATTCATGACTTTTTTAGGTTAGTATTTTGAATGTGTGGATGACAGAAGTAAGTTATATGAAGATAAGCTCTTTTAAGTAAATCATTGTCATTCAGCAGTATAATCTGAGATGTCTAGCCTTGAATCCCTGATTTGAAAATACATTCAGTGGTCTCTTACATAATCACAGTTCATTTCTTATCTACATCAAGGAATGTTGCTGTCTGTTCTGGTAGCCTAACGACTACTAAAGTGAATTGCTTGGTGAGTGTACACTTCCTGATTTGGTGCGCTCATACAGGCAGAGAAGACTTCCACAGCTGAGATTATTTCACTCATAGTGAGTTCAGAAGAAGCAGTAAACAATGAACTTTTCAAACTAATTTTGTGTCTAAAGATGCACTCATTTGTTACAAAGAAGAAACGTTCTTAAGATCTCCTTTTTGGGAAATTTGCGTCAGTTTTCTGCTTTATGCAATTTCTATTCAGAAAAGAGACCATTAGATGGGTGCATTTTTCTTTATATGTAGTGACTGCAAAGAAAAGCAAGTTAAACCAAAAACATACCTTTCTAATTTTGATTGTCACTCTCCTCACTAAATTTAGGCAAATTTAGGTTCCAGTAAAGGAAATGTAGTAAAATTAGATGAAGCTGGCTGAAACCAAGAGAGGTAAAGAAAATTTTATAAATCTATCTCTCATTCTCTGAAAAAATCCATTTTATGTAGAAAACAAGTCTCAACAATTTTTAATGTAAGTTTTTTAAAAGTGCATTAAATAAAGAATTCATGTGATTCTTTAGGCATCTGATAGCAAAGTATCTGCAAACTATTTAAGAATTGCATTCCACATAAATAATACCGAGATTTATTCTGCACCTTTATTTATCAGTATTACCCATTTTGTTATGATGAGATACTCTAAAAGAAGGTGCAGGTTGCATGAACGGATTGTGGTGAGGCTTCTTAAATTACAAGTAGTGTCTTGCTTAAAACTTCCATCAGTCCCCAGATTTTTCTTTGCCTTTTGGACTCTTCCTGTTTTACAAGTTCAAGAATCGATGCCTCTGTCTCTCCTACGCTGCTGCTACATGCTGTCATGCCTTTCCTCTCATTGATGTCCAGATGCTGCTCCAGCCCTCTGGTTTTGTCATCTTTTCTTTGGGCCTCCTAAAAGCACACCCCATCCTGTTTCCATGGCCAGCCCAGCTTACAGTCACCTATTTCCTCCTGGCTCTGCTCTCACCCTGCTTGTGAAGCCCTGTAATAATTTTGGAGTGGGCAAGTTAGATCATATGGTGGTCCAAATATTCTTTATATGCTTGAAAGGGTAGCCAATACTATCTGGTGTTGTGAGACAGATACATTTCACAAATAAGTTTTTAAAAATAGAATATTTAAAGAGTAAGCTCTTTTTCATAAATCTAGTCAGTTAAATGCTTTGATCATGTAAGGTGCCTCTAAAATTTGTGGCAGAATAGAGCCTTTTAGTTCCCTGACTGTCACTAGTGTACACTACGCAGCTTTACAGTTGCCAGTGTATTTTTGATTTATGTGTTTGAATGTGATTTTTCCTGTATATAAACTGGTTTAAAAATTAAATGTGGCACATGTTTAAGGTGTAAATTGTTATTCTGTAATGTATGTAACCTGAGATATCTCTGAACTTCTCAAGAATATTGAAACAATTAAAAGGGTCCTTGAGCACTCCCTTTGGGGAAGTGGGAAGATCAGTAAGGTGACAATTAGAGCAATGCTGTTTCATGTATGCACTGTACTATAAAGTGCAAGTGTGACAAGACAATAAAATAAGGGTAGCTTTTCCTGTCAGCAAATATTTTCTGTCTGATTGTAAATTTTCACGTTGTGCTCTTGCATTAAGCAATTTAGAATGAGATATATATCTGTGAAATAACTTATACTTTCACAATTGTAGTTTTGTTGGCATTTGGGGAGTAATTTCCGTCATTTTTGAGTAGCTGTGATAGAATTACAGAGTTACAGTTCAGGAGTTGAGGTGGGGAGTGTGGTGTTTATATCCTTAGAAACACCTTCCTTTTCTTTGAAAACAGAGCATTATTTATTTGAACACTGCAACTATATTAAATATATGTTCATTATTATTAAGAATATATATTTTTAAAAGCAATAAAATTAAAAATCCCATGGAGATGGGGTGTTGTATGTGAATTATATGTTATCCACACAGTCCTTGATAAGTGGCAGGGGTTCTTAGCTACCAAGAACATCTTTTTGTTTGTTTAAAATGTAGTGACAGTGATCTCACCACAATTATACAGCTAAGCACAGGTGTTATTTGGATTCTGGTCCACATTAACAGATTAAAACACTGACAGAATTTATAGCATAAAATTTTTTTCAGAGTCTGTTTTTTCTAACCTGTATTCCCCTTCTTCCCAATTCTCTTTCAGATAGCGGTTCTGTGGATGAAAAGGTTTAAAATCACCTATTTGCTATAGGGATCATGTATTTTGTTGATGTTTGTTTGTGACTTATTTGACCTGTTTTGTTCCTTCATTTTAGTTGTGAAATCTGCATGGTTTTTTCCCCAGCTTTCCACTCTTTTGTTCTCCTTTGACTGTATTGCAAATGTGTTGCATTTATATACAGGGTAACCCTCACTGTTGTGCTTACCATAATTGCCAGCACAGGGGTCTGCTACTGTCAAACACGATATCTGATTTTTGCCTCTAATTATCACCTACCCTGCATTCACTATAGGGTTTAAAGGGCAACAGTATTTGGGAAGCAATACCTTACCTTCCCATGGATTCTTCCACTGTGTGTCACTAAATGCTGAATGCTATCAAAATGTTTCCCAAAGGAACAGTTAGTCTAGCTTTGGCCTGGAGCTGACCCTGCTAAACATTTTCATATGTCTTATGTGTTTGATGCAGTTAAATTCTGTCCAAAACTTACTAAAAGCAACCAAGTAACTGCACTTTTTTTGGTCTCTATTAAAGGCTCGGTTAGTAAGTGCGAGTTCCTTGGATGCTTCCAAGCTTTATGCAGTCCAAGCATTTGCTGGGTAAGTAAAAATATAATTGAGAATTTTGTTATTTGCAAATTATTCTTACAGCATTATAGTATTTTTTCTAAGCTTTTTGTTTTAAGAAATTGCATTATTTTAAAAGGAAGATAGTTTCATTGTGTCTGTCCTCTCCTTTTAATTTTTTTAATTCCTTGTTTTTTGGGAAATTAATAAAACAATTCTGATGCCGAGATCAGTTAGATAAGAGTGGGGGTTTTTTTTACCTCTTTGCATATAAAATAAGTGTCCTTTGAAGTTGTAGCACGATTTTTTCTTCATTCTGGTGAATGTATAATAATGCAATTCTAGGAATACAGTATCACTCTAGTACTTGAAATTAAAAAGTCAAGGGAAAAGATCTTTCAGTGGCTGAGAGTGAATATGGAAGAAACCTGTACATTTTGTTTTGTTGTCTCCAAATGAAGTTATCTTGCATCCAGTTCAAGGGATTCCTTCCTATTTTGAATACTTTCTTATTATTCAATCTGGAAAAGTAAAGAAATAAAAGCCTTTGGTAAAATTTATCAACTTATATTCATTACCTAATTAAAAGGGGTATTATCGTCTTGCTGATACACTCTCTAAATACTGTTTACTATAATTAAAATTGATTGCAAAGACAAGGTGATGAGATTAAATTAATCATTCATCTTCAGTTTTTATGTCTGAAATGCTATACAGTTGACACTATGAAGTTTTTCCTGTTTAGATTCCTATTTTGAGGGGAGGTGGGTGTTCCTAAAAGGTAGTTATGGCATTAATTTGCTTAATATTATGCACATGCTCCTATGGAAGGTATACTTAGGGTAACATTTGTACTTACTGCTAAACTTTAAACAAATTTATACATGGTCTACAGCTTTTTAGTGGTGTAGGTAGTTTCCATATAGTTTGTCACATCTCAGAGTGTTGTATTCCTGCCCTTTACAGCTCCTAGAACCTTCAGAGTTGCTGTAAGAGTGTGAGGACACATGTGACATTGTGCAGGATTAGTCACCAAATGCAAAACAGAGGAGAAACAGTTTAACACCTGGGTATTGTGTAGTTCAGGACAGAATTTTGTAAGCAGGCTCTGAATGCAGGTACTGAGAGTCAAGGATTTTATCTGTGCCTGTAAGAAGCTGCACATGACCATACTGTTCTGCTGTATGTACTGCTTTCCCTAACCAGCTGCTTAATTACAGTTTCTTAATAGATGTAGACCTTCAAATGGTAATGTGGAATTCGTATTTTTTTGTGGGTTGCACACAAAAAGCAATCTCATAGGTGTATGGAGAACTTCTGCCACTGACAAAGACTATACAGACTGAAGTTGCTTTTTTTTTGCTCTCTCTTCCATTCACAGGTGGATAAATTCAAATATTGAATTCTCTGAGAATAAGCTGTGTCAATCCCTTGTGCAGACATCCTGTAAGCACTGCACAGGACTACCTCAAAAGGCTGACAGTAGCTCAATAATAGCTCATGTTTTTAGATTAAACCTTACTTCTTTTGCTGACAAAGTTTAGACCTGTCCTTGCCTTGCTTTGCTGTCTACAGTATCTTTATTCAAGCCTCTGTTTCACTAGGCCTCCCTAAGAAGAGTTATGCAATTTTCATTTAACTTCTCATTCAGCCGAAGAATGCTGTCATTTCAAGAACATTTGTGGTTCTGTTTCAATCACACTTCCCACTCTACTCCTTCATGCAAAAGCTAATGCTAATTTCTAGGATCCCTCAGTCTTTTAACTGCCAGCACAACTGACTGCAGTTAGCTATGACTCCTTCTCCCTCTTGCTCTCCAAAAGGTGTTGCCATTTGAAATGAGTGAGATTGCTTCCCTTACAACCATTGTTGCCATGCTTTATGTATGCAAAAACACCCCAGCTGACTCTCTTCTGTCCTGCTCTTTCCTCTCTGTCATAGCACAATGCTGTGAACCCACCTCATGCACCAGCACCTCCCAAGTCCATGGCAGGGATGCAACTCTCCATTCCCTGCAATGATCTTTACTTGGTTGCATGAAATGAGAGAACAGACCAAGACAAGACAGTAAAGACTAAGACCAAAGACAGCTTTTCTGGGGCTTCTCATGCAGCCTCTCTGTTAAAAGGCAGAAGCAACACCTTTCCTGGTTTTCCATACCAGTATCACATAATATACCAGTATCACATAATAATCACATCTTCATTTTATTTTTCTTCACTTTCTTGAAGATAAGACACTTTAGAACTCATTCTTTCCGTATTTTTAAAAAGTGAAAGTAGCTCAGCTGGAGTTCTCATCATGTATAGAGATCCTGGGTAGTACTGTTTTACTTTTTCCAGAGAGTTGCTCTTGTATTAATTTACTGCTTGCCTAATGAGGAGTCAGAGATGGATAATTTTACCACATGGCTTAATCCATTCTGAAATTCGCTAACAATACACAGATGGTGCTGCATGCAGATGATTACTCCTTTCCTTCAGTGGCGTGTTCTCCATGGTATAACAAATTTATTTTTCTTGAATTCTCTGACAAACTCAAATAGATTATTGTTAGGCAGAATATTTCCAGAAGCACCAAAAAATAGTCAATAGGACAGGTTTTTTTCCTTGCCTTGAATGACACTTTAATCAAATTATTATGATTCCACTTCATCATCTTCTATGTCAAGTTATTGTTGGGTTATAATTGGAAGTAGGGAGGGGAGTAGAGAATTTAATGTATAACCTACATTAACATAAAAAGTTATTCCCTTGCTACGTTATTTCTTAATGATGACTAAAAGGAGTTTAGTAAGAACCTCTATTTTAGTCATATTTTTATGTTACACAGCAGAATAATAGATGGAGGCTCTTTTACAAATGTTACCTCTATGTGAGCATAAGAATGCTTTATACACGATAAGTTTTATTTACTACTGATGGAACTGCTCCTGAGTAGCAAAAAGTCCTAAGTTTATTTCCTGGTCTCTGTACATTTACTTTTCACAACCTCAGAAATGTTATTTTATTTCTATCACACTTTTGCTGGGTTTGTAAGTATGTCTGGAAGCTGCAATTTGGGTCTACTTTGATCTTTATGTTATTGAAAAAAAAATTCTAGTATCAGAACCCGGCATGGAAAAATGGTTGTGTGAAAACATAAAGGAATTCTATAAACAGGCTATGAATTCTTCTCCCTTTCTTAGAGAATGGTGTGTGTGCATCAGAAGGAAGTGAAAAATTCTTCACTAATTTTAGCTATATCCCTTTTCACACAATAATTGTAATAGGCATAAATAAACTTAGCGCTTTCAGATTATAAACTCTTTGTAGTGAATGTAGTTTTTATACACAGAGATAGAGAGAAATATAAGAACTGAAAAAGATATTTGAGGCAGTGCCAAACAAAGGATCATGCAAAGGAAAATGTTCAGTCTTGAAAAATCTGATTTCCCAGCTTCTCTGAGAGTTTCCAAGTATGTCTGAATTAGAACTGACAAGGTGTATAGAGATCTTCCAAAACCCTCTGTGGAAAAAGTTCAGGAAGATACCTGTGTTAATTGTTTGGAAAAGCCAGAGAGAATGAGGCCAATTTGTTATCCAGATCAATATGTATTCTTTTAAATTCTGTTGGTGTGTCAGCCTTTTATTCTTTGCAGTGACTTCAAGTTGCTCTTTGTTGTTGTTTCCAAGTTATATGTGAAATCTAACTGGGGTTTAATTGTGTACTCAATGAAAAAGCTCAAACTAGGCAAGAGAAAATAATGATGGTCACCATGGAATTATTTCAAAATGTGAGAAGTTCTGTTTTCCACAGTCGCATGGAGTTATTTGAGACGTGATTATGGATTTAGCTAGATATTTTAAACTTTGTATCAAATTTAATACGACAATGTTCATTGACATCAATGATGTTCAATATGTAGTGTTGGGCTGCATTTCAACTACCAAATATACAAGAACTTATGATGGAAAGCTTTTCTTATAATTTCTAAATCAATGGTAAAACGTTTTAGGTGATATTAAGCCATCTTTTAGCTACTCTGCTTTGGGTGAATGCCAGAAGAAAAAGCACCAAGAACACTCACACTGGTTTTTCAATTGGAGCACATGCCTTTGGCTGATACCTGCTAATTTTGATTTCTAACTGTAAATATTCTAGGCAGTTCTTAAGGATGTAGTCTTGTAAGCTCCATGTTTTTATTTTCTTCTTTGCCGTTTTCATCTTTTGCAGCCGTGGACTGTATGGAATTGACAGCATGCCAGACCTGCGAAGAAAGAAATCTTTTCCCATTGTTAGAGATGTGGTAAGTAACTTCTGAAGCTGTTGATTCATTTGCCAGTTGTGTAGGTATTTCTTGTAATTACTATTGTGCATCTGAATAGAATTTCCATAAAACAATTGTGCAACAATTGTTTTATGGAAAAAAGGAGTCTTGGTTGAATGGATTGAGGGCAGTAAAAGTCAAAGAGGCAGTTGTTATAATGTACTAGATAAGTCTGAATATCTCATTGGATATTTAGGTATTACTTGTGTAATCAAGTAATGTTCATTTCATGCAATAATAATCTACTCATTTTCACAAAGATGCTGTTGAGTGCTCGGGATACTGTTTCACTTGATTTATTTTGATACTGAAAGAGAGAGAAAGTTCCTTTTAAAAAGCAGCCCTTTTTCACTATTAATATTTTAAAGATTTATGCATGCTTTAGGTACAAGGTGAGGTAATCAGAGTTTTTAACAGTCATTGTAAACAAGAATAATTTAAGAAAAGAAATTTCAAAGTGGAAAATAATGGCAGTTCCTTTGAGATTTATTCTGACTTCCAGTCTAAACAAGATTAAGAAGAGTCTGTCTGCTCCAAAGAATTTCAAGTACTATCCACATTTCTCATTTTCTGTTCCTGTAGTACAGAATTCATAATTCAATAAAATACATATTTAGTCTATGATGATGGTGAGCCCCAAACCAATTTCTCACCATAAAGACGTGATTGGGTGTTAGGCTAAGTAAATGATGACTATTGTTGTCATAAAAGATCAGCCTTTGCCAATTATTGCTCAATGTTTTCTCAGTTTCTGTGTTCAGTTACTCTGTGGTGATTCACCATACTGTCTGAGCAGTCAAAAAGAGAAAGCACAGCAACCATTTTAGAGCAGAATTCCTTCTGAAAATGATGAAAAGTTAAACTGCACAACATAATAGAGCCTGCATTCATTTAAACCATCTTTTTGACAGCAGCCACTCTACTATTAGTTGTATTAAACAAGTATAGTCTGTTGTCCTGCTATGACACTTTAATGCATGTTAAATGACACTGATCTATTCTTAATTGTTGGAAGTGCTTACAGAAAGGTATAGCTCAGAATACATTACAACATCAAAATAAATGATCCTTTTTTATACTTACTTTTGACTGTTTCAGAAGAACAGAAATAATATTGTTAGAAATGAGTGCTAGACTCTTTTGATGCTGACTAAAATAAATACAATTTATTTTCTTTGATGTGCAATGAATCTGACAAATTAATATTCTTTGTAATTTCTTTCCTATCTTGTCTGGATTTTTAAGGCTATGGTAAGTACTTTTATGTTTATAAATGTTCTGAAATGATCATAGTACCTGTTATGGATTCCATTAATGTTGTGTTTTATTATGACTTTCTACTGGAAAGTTAAAAATTATTTTATGACCAAGAATTTAATCATAAGGGAAATGGTGCCTTATGTGAATATGTTTTCCTCTGCATCATGTATAGCAAAATTGCTAGAAGCAGTTTATGTAAAAAAGTTATCAGTGTATCCCAAATATCTTTTCTGGTGGTACAAACACAATGTTTAGATCTCAAGCATGAAGCTTCCCCTGTGGTACTGGAAAGTCTTAGACACCTAGAGAAGTTCAAAGTGTTCCCTACTTTTATATTCTCTTGTATCAATCAGTTATATTTTTCCTTATTTCCCTCCTCTGCACTTCCAGTTTCACTCCATTATTTTAATGCTTTCAGCATTGTATCTCAATGCAGTGTTTATCAAAATTCTGTATGTTTTCTTAAGATGATATCTCTGACTCCCATTTGTTTCCATGAATTCACATTTTGAAAAATCCAATTTTCAACACAGAAGCACAGAATATGTTGAGGTGAAAGAGACCCACAAGGATCATCAGGTCCAACTCCTGGCCCTGCATAGGACCATTCCCAAGAGTTGCACCCTGTGCCTGGGAGGAGTCCAAATGCTCCTGGAACTCGGTCAGGCTGATGCTGTGAGCACTGCCCTGGGGAGCTGTTCCGGTGCCCAACTACCCTCTGGAGGAAGAGCCTTTCCCTGATACCCAACCTAAAACACCCCCTGACACAACTTCAGGCCATTCCCTCAGGTCCTGTCCCTGTCACCAGAGAGCAGAGATCAGTGCCTGCTGCTCCTGTTCCCCTCCCAGGAAGCTGTACCTGCAGTGGGGTCTCCCCTCAGTCTCTCCAGGCTGAACAGACCCAGTGCCCTCAGCTGCTCCTCACATGGCTTCACCTCCAGACCCTTCACCATCTTCACTGCCCTCATCTGGATGCTCTCCTCTTCCTAAACTGCTGAAAAGTTTTTGTATTCTGATGCATTGGGAGTCCCTGCTTATTTTAGATTTGGTCATTAGAGAGGATAAGGCAGTCAAAATCCACCTGCAGGAACAGTTCTCTTTGCTGCAGTCACGGGTCATTATTAGACTTCTGGTAGAATATATCTGGTGCAGGAGAGAGAGAGAGAGTGCAAGGAGAAGTGATGGTCCAAGTGCAGTAACAACAGAAAGAGCATGAACAGATCTCGGTTTACTGTGGAGCCAGGAAAAATAGTCCAGTGCACTTGCTGATGGAATTGCAGTAGCTTCTGCTTTAAAAAAAAAGATATTCTCTTTTTGGATAAATTAGAGCTTGAGTTGAGGTGAGAACAACCAGGGAGAGAAAGATCAATAATTACGGTGGAGGTTAGAAGTTTTTATCTCACTGTGGCCTAACAGGTGTGGTGATCTGCCCAGCCATAGCCAAAGGTAGCTCTATTTTACTGCCTTTGCTTCTGTTAATGAGAGTCATCATTTTGAATGTTATCAAGACTCTAGAAAATTCTTGTGTTTATTCAAAGGTGATTTTATACTGTGTAATCACTGTAATCAGGCAAATTTCTTCTTTTGATCAATCAAAACTGTATTGCTCCCTAGTTTTATTATTTGATTGTAAGAACAAAAGAATAATTTGTGAATCCTTGCTGCTGTTGAAAAGCAGTCTGTCAAAATGAGCACACCAGATGAAACAACTGCTGGTTTCAGCTAAAATGATAATGCACTGTAACTTTTTTTCTCTAAGTGTCTCCACAGAAAAAACATTTATAGAGGCTGAAATTCAAATATGGTAATTTAAAGATTCATATAAAGAAGATATTAATTTAAATTGCAGATGTCATATTCTCTGGTTTTGTATGTTATCAACTAAATACGATAGATTTTAAATACAATGTATTTTTACTAAATACAACTAAATTTTTACATTAATTCTGCTATCAGTAGTCCATTTTCTTAACTCCTTTAATCATTGATAGGCAAATTCAATTATATTCCTAATAAAAATATTCATACATTAAGTAGATAAATTGTAACATAGTAAGTTTTGTGTATTTGTGAGGGCTTTTTAAAGTCTACTAAGTGGAAACCGTAACAATGTAATTATCTTTGAAGCTGGATAGATCATGCTTTTGTATCTGTGCTACAGATAGGAAGAGAAAGCAAATGATGACAGTTATGTCCAGTAATGATTGTGTAGTGGAGCTGAATTGTCATTTTTTCTAAATCTGTTTTCAATACTGCAGTTCTGTTGAATATTTCAGGATTAGACATTAACCTTTTTAATAGAAAAATAATGGGACAGGGCTAAGTAGTTTCCCTCAGTATCTTACTTCCTCTCAAGTTTTGTCCTCCTTCCTACCCCTCTCCACCCCAACACCCCAAGAAATGGTACAAATCTGTCTTCCAAAAGAATAAAGTTGAGATGCCTTGGGTGATATACCTGTAGTTGCTCAAAAAGAAACCATTCTGAAATTGTGCATGTTTTAAATGCTGTAAACACTGAAATTTTTGTCACATTCATCTCTAGTGGGTGACTTTTACATCACATTAAAAGTAATATCAGCATTTGTAAAGTAATACAGAATGGTTTGTCTTCAACTTTTTTTCCCTGCTGATAGCAGTGTGTAGATTTTTTTAAAAGTAAGAAAGAAAATACTATCAAGGAAAGTGAAACCCTGTGTAAAACCAGAGGAATGAGTATTGCATGGCACAGCCAGCAGTCATGAACAGTTACATGAGCCTGACTGTTCCTCTGTGCTATTTTATCTGTGCAAGACACAGCTTGCCTATTTCATTGTGATAGAGGACTTCTCTTTTTTTTGCCTCAATGCAATTGATCATTTAACATGTAATTGTGGCTTGAGTCCAATTTGCTTTTACTTACAGTTACCATTTTTCAATGTTTTTGCTAGAGTGACTTCTAATTATATTAATTTATTTATTTAAGCTGCTGAGGCAAATTAGGAGGTAATAAATTAGACAGTGTGGATACAAGTTATTAGGTAATCTAGAAGGCCTTGAGCATAAAAGAGACTAATTTATTTTAAATCCTGTATTAGGGAGTTGCAAAACAAATTAAAAATTAAATAGGCAATGGTCTGCTTTATCATATTTTCTTATTGTTTGGGGGTTTTGTTAGGCTTTTGGGTTTTGATAAATTTTTTTATATGTTCATAATTCAACAGTACTTAAAGTGTTTATGCTCTGCATGTCAAATTTTTACCTAAGGAAAGACATGAGGTAGTATCTGGACATCAGTTTGAAGGGTAAACAAGTATAAACTGCTGACAGGTTCTGTGTCCTGTTAAAGGAGAGAGGTGAAACACTGTAGGTTCCTGTTGCTCTCCATATTCTTTTGATGTTCTGACATTTTGGACTTCCTAGAAGTTCCAGCTGATGAGCTGCACTCACCTTTCTTTCTTGCTGCTACTTGAAAACAGAGAGGCAATAGGGGAAGAAGTTTTCTTGTTACATTCATAACCTGTCACCTTGTTTCCCATAGATAAATCTGGCAGCTCTTTCCCCTTTCTCTTTCCAAAATGCTCACTCCTCCTTGTTTCATTCCATACTTAATAAGTGACACTGCTATGTGGTCAGTGCTTCATGCTGTTGAATTATCCCCAACTTCAGTGTTTTGGACCAGAAGCATTTTATATGGGCTTTCTCTTGCAGCTGTAGTTTGTTCTGACAGTGGTACGTAAATGGAAATAATCCTTGTGGGTTTTTTTCACTAAAATCCCTGTAAATTTAATCCATATGACTGTTAAATTTACTGGTTTATCACAAATCCCTCTAGATATCACTTTCTTCCAACATAACAAACACTTTATTAAGAACAGCCTAATTATCTGTTTCCTATTAGGTTTTGTTATTTTATATAGGGCACTGTACTATAATTTTAGACACATTTCTGATTAGGAAGAAAACAGTAAAGGTCCATGATTCCAAGGGCACCCCTTGGGAGAACTTGAAAGACACATGACAGGGTCAAAATTGCTTCCCCATTTTTTTCTCACAGGAAATAGTATCTGTTTATTGACTTACAGTGATAGCATGAAACTGCAGCTTCATGCAGTTTCTGCTGGCTCATGTTGTTTGGTATTGCTGGAGGACAGAACACAGCAGCAGTCATTGCCCTATATTTGAGGTTAATGTTCTTATGCCCTTTGTGCTCCTGTCCTGACAAGTTGTTCACGTTGCTCTATTGCTTGGAATGGCCAGGAATTGAGACCTCAAAGAGTCAAATCCCTTCCTAAGTGTAAGGGACATGAAAGCTATAAAACTAGCATAGTGCAGGGACGTAAATCTACATGGGTACTTGGCAGGACTTTGAGCAACAACTTGTGCTTCAAGAGGGATCGAAAAGTCAATGCTTTTAAAGTACATTGTTTTAAAACCCAAAACTCTACTGATTATGAAAATCGTTTCTTTTACTCTTAATGATCCAAAAGCATTTTTACTTGCCATTTTTAACTTTGATATGTGGGTCTTGTAGCACTGAGTTTTGACACTGTGTGAAAAAACAAAGCCTGAACACTGTTTAATCTTTCCTGTGACTATCAATCTCACTGGCACACACCCATGGAAATACCCACATTCACAGAAATAGAAGGAAAGGATCGTTACAGAGAAGTAAACAGTAAAAAAAATTATTATTTACTTAATAATAACAGAATGGAGAATCTGATAGCAAATTAATGGCATAGAGTTGGTAAATTGCTGAGTTTAAAATAGAAAAAAAAGGGAGGGTTCTTTGTAATAGGAGATGAATTGAATACTACTAAGCCAAGGATGATTTCTTACCCTATAATTGGTTTCACAAGATTAATAATTCTGAGTCAGTCTGCAAGTTTAATTATTATCAAGAGAAACTCATTGAAAATTGAAGCAGGGAAAGTGAACATTTAAAATTAAAATTGAACAATCTTATAAATAAATAGAAATCCATTTTAAATATACCAGTGTTTAAAATTATATAATTGGAAAAAATTGGAACTGTCTCTTCATCCAGAGACTAATGATGCAGTTCCTTTGCTGATGTAAGCCTAAATTGCTTCTGGCCTAGTATGCGTTTCACAAAAATAAGAATGTTACATACAAAGTATCATTTAAACTTTTGCTGTAATAGTTCTGTAATAATGGACTACAGAGACCCACTTCACAGCTAGGTGAAAATTTGTATCCTCACAACAAAGACAACAACAGACTTATGGTTAGTGGGTGGTATAATTGATCCACACACTGCTAGACTGTGAGAGCAGCAAAGCATGACAAAGCAGATAGTGGATGACAGAACAGAGACAAGGCACAAGCGTACAAACATCCTTGGAATGATTTAGAATAAGACAAAGGAGGAATGAAACCATCACTCCAGGTGCAGTCTAGTAATATGACAGTGTTACAGTTGATACTGTGTGCAGTGGAATAAATCTTACCTGTTTCTGTCAGGCCAAAAGGATTATTGATAGCAGAAGTGATATTCAGATTTGAGATACTATTTGTAAAACACACAGAACTCGTTCCCCCAGGGTCCTTTCTGATCATTATACTCACTAATTAATTCTCAAGGACCCATTTAGATTTCTGGGGTGTTGCAATAAGGAATATAAAATTTCCTTGTTTATTGTATATTAAAATTACTTTATTTTCAGTCCCTTTGTATGTACTGTACTAGAGCAAAAGAGTTCATCTCTACAACCGAGTGCATTGTCTTCAGAACCAGAAGTTGTCCATATACCAGTAGCATCATGTGGCCAAATGAGGACAGATTGACACAGAGTTCTGGTCTCTGTTCCTGTCTCAAATAACCAGAGTATCTCTCCATATAGCTATCCATAGTATTGAATTAATGTTGTCTTTAAGGAAAATAATACTTTAAGATTTCTTGAGGCCTTTTTATTTAGGTAGCATTTTAAATGCACACATACCATTTAAAAGTGCTCAGTGAGTTACAAAAAATTATCCAGACTGACAACTTGAACCATAAGACTACTGCAAAATGATCTCCCATGTTGCTGCAGGCACAGTCAGCTTCCAAATTAGGGCAGGATGCCTATCCTTGTACCACATTAATTTGGTTGGCAAAGAGGAAAAACAGTGACAGCCTGTGGTTTAAAAAAACTGAGTCACAACCTCTGAATAACAGGTTTTATATTAGAAATGGCAGTTCAGCTGGGCACTGCTGAAAGAAACAGTAATGGTGATGGAAAGTGTACTTCCATTATGTATTGAAACCCTAAAAATTGTGGGCCGCAAACATTAACTAAAATGTTTTGTATCTTCTACAGTTTTGTTTACATCCAGTAGTATAATCAAGTACTGTTTGCCTTCCATTAGCTTTAACAGCTGCTGTTACTTGTATAATTGGTAACTCTCTTGCATTTGCTCTAAACAGACACTTGCAGCTCGAAAATCTGGTATTTCCATGGCCATGCTCATCCGGACCTCCATAAACACTGATGAAATGGTAAGTGTTTTCAATAACAGGTTTAAGATGTTTAGGTAACAGAGAAATTTTTGTTCAAAGATATCTAAAAATTATTTCAGCATTACAGATTCCAAACTGGATGAAATGGAATATATTCCATTTATTGTGTAGGAACTTCCAGGGAACGAGCAGAATTTGCTGCCTGATCCACAGTAGCAAGACCAGGTTTGCTTCTGCTGACTCACATCCATGATGGTCAGAGGGAACTAACCAAGAAACCTTTGATTTGCAGAACAGTTGTTTGGGGAAGCCTTTTGTTTTAAATTGTCCAACTGTACCATGTTTACGTGCAGTCTTTCATCATCTTTCTGCCTTCATCACACTGTGAGTGCAATTAGAATGACAGGGCTCTGCGAGATGGGTTTTTATGATCATTTTTTCCCAGTCTTTGGGATATTATTTGATTTTTTTTTAATGTAACTCATGCTAATAACATATGTGATGCTACAAGAAATATTTAATTCATAGAAGAAGTAACCACAGAGTCTTTTGAAAAAACATACTGTCATAGCTAGTAAATTGTGTGAGCTGTGGTTTTCCATTACTGATTTCACTTAGATTTGGCAAAACACTTTTTTTGTACAAAAACACAACAGGTGCCATTTTCTTCAGGAATACTTTAAGTGTGATGCAAGATTTATATGACTGAACTAAGCAAAAGCAATAATTTGAAGAAATACAGGCCCATTTTGTGTTCCTCAAATTGCTTGTGGATACATAGCCTTCTAAAATACATCCTATTCTGAAGAAAAATGAAGAGTTGAATTTTTCTTACATTGTTGTTAAGGTCCACAGCAGAAGAATGGGAGAACAGAAAATACTGACAGATGTTCTGGGAACTGGAACACATAGCACAAATATTGACATCCATCATTCTTACCTGGTTTATTGTGAACTTTCTGTGCTTATATGGTTAATCATAAAATTATGATTTGGTGGTGCTCGGGGATGGATTGCTGAGGTAGAAAACAGCTGGTGTTTGAAATGGTCTTCCAGTTGGGGCAGTAGTTATTTTATTCTGCTATCTCAAAATAGCAACTAAGGTTGATAGAATGAAGAACCATGGGGTATTAAGGAGTTCAAGGCCGAGGGAAAATTATAGAGGAAAAACTTATGGCATCCAAGTGCTACAAAATAAAGACTTTTTTGAACTTTGTTGTAGTTTGTACCAAAATAGCTGAGTTCAGTAAGAGACCCTAAAATACTCCATGTACTTTTCTAAAAGATGTTTACTAAACAAACAATGTTATATATATATATATATATATAACTATTTCTGCCTTTTATGACAAAAAATACAGATTCATCTATTTATTTACATGCCTCCTCTTGTGTAAAAACTACCAGGCTCTGACTTTGAAGAGCTAAAGCTGCACGTTTTGGAGATAATGTTAATTGCCAACAGATGCAGGACAAGAAAGAATAATTTGGACTGCACTTATGGATTCTTACATAAGTGGTCCTGTTCAGGAGGAAAAAAAAAGGCAGCAAATCCCAGTGAACAGCTCAGTTCAAACGTGTCTCCAATGCTTGCCATCAACCAGAGAAACTACTGAATTCTGATTCAGGAGAAATGGAAAAGGAAAATTCATTTGAATGTATTTTTATACCTCTATATGCTTTGGCCTCCATTTGAACCATGCCATATGAAAAACTGTGTACCAGAAATAGTTATTTCTTATGAAATCTTGAAATAAAAATGTAAGTCCAAAGGTAGACAGCAAATGTAATTTATGTAATTGAAAAAAATGTAATTTTAATGAAAGTTCATTTGATGAGAAAATGCAAAAAGTTAATTCAGAGTAGAGGTGGGTAAGAGAGTCCTATGGCCAGTCCTATGCCAGCCCTCTCTACACATACCAAGGGCAGGGAGTGCTCTTTCATAGACAAATGTAAGGGTACAGCCAGTAAAGCTTCTTGCAAGATATTTAAAACAAAGAAAAGGCACAACTTTTCTACTTCTCTAAGTAGCCAACCAAACTTAATAACCTAGGGCATCATTACACTGGGTAGAGCAAGGTTTGAAAACAAAAAGGACGGACATTTTCGGGCATAAAAGAATTCTCCAGATACTCTCCACAAAATGAAGATGTGAAATGCAGATGAAGAAATGGAGTCACCAATTAAATTTGAGGAAAAAACATCCCCTTTGAGCAAGTTATTCCTCTGATTAGGGCCTTTCTAGTTTTTACCTTCCCCCAAGTTTTTTCTGGAGGGAATATTAGTGACTCTGGTGGGTGTGGGTTATTTGGCTGATTAGATTCAGTATGAAAATTCTTTGAACTAAAGCCTTTTATTAAAACTCAAGTGCCACCTACTCAAAAAATTACACCCTGAGGTTAAGGCTTTGAGCTTTGCCACCTGTCACTGCCATCCTTTTGGTACATCACACTCATGACACAGTGAGTTTGTGTGTTCTCAAGCACAGATCCAAAGACATTTTAAGCAGTGTAATACTTAGACATATGCTTTCAGTTACGCTCCCATTTAATTGCTTTGTTGAACAAAGATGGAGCTGCACGTTTTGAAAATTATACATTAATGACATGAACGAGTATTTCAGGTAGTATATGACAGAAGTAAATTTCCCTTCAGAAGATAAGCAGATAACTAAATAAATCTCTGATATATTAGTTGTGCTAAATGTTGCCAAACCAGTTATTAGTTATATAGTTATATTGGAAGTTGTTAGTGCCATGTTGTTATGCTCTGTAATTCGCATAACAAAAACATTTAAACAGAGAAGAGTAATAGGAATGAAAGCCTCTAGACAGTAAGAGAAATAAAATTCTCCATTGCAATTTGCTTTATTAACAGCAAGGGAAAGAACATGCTCAGCAGCAAAACCAATCTACAAATTGTGTCTTTCAGCTGAAAACTTCATTTACCCTCAAATGTTTATTTTAAGGCCTGTTGAGGGTAAATTTCATTACTTACTGACATTTCAGAAAAATTTAAAAGTTACTGGCAAAATTCTAAAAGTATTTATAATGTAAAAATATTGAAGCTGAACAGGGTGAAAGGGCAGGATTTGTACTGAGGCTACATGAGCTCAGTGTAATCAGTGGGTTCTGAGAAACACAATTCCTCAGCAAGCGGTATAAATTCACTTCAGGTTGTTTTAAAGTTTCCTTTCTGGTCTCTGTAACATGGAAGGCAAAAGTGGAGTAATGTACAAAAATGAGTTCTCCAGAGTTAGGTGGCCATTACTATCACAGTTCTTAGGGTCTGCCAAATCAAACTGGTGCACACCTTGGCTTGCTTTTGGGGAAGTTACTAAGAAGCACCCTGGAGAGCAATTCAATATTTGTTTTAGTCTTTTCTGCTGTATCAGGTTTTTTCTTAGTTTAGTTCTTCAGTGTTCTCAGATGTGCTCAGATCAAATGTCCATGAATGTCCCACCATGTATCTTTGGCCAGGCTCCACAGGATGGATATTGTTTTCAGCAGTAGCTACTAACTTCAGTAGGTGCTGTTGCAGCCTAAGCTACCTAACATTTGGTTTTGTTATTTTTAGTGCTTGAGCCTGTGAATCAATGGCTACCCTATGGCTCCATGGTACTGGTTTTCCCATTGTAGCAAAAGTCCTTTGATTGATGTGTGTGTGTCTGCATAACATTATGCAGATACACACACAAAGAGAATATTTGACTTTTATCAGACAATCTATTATTAGCAGAATATCTCACAAGTTTGAATAGAGATTCAGGTACATAAAACCAAGAATATGTCAGCATATTTTTAGACAGGTTAATATCTTCCATTTGGCATACAATTACCACAGCTGAATATGAAAGATAAGGGACTGTTAACAAATGCTTAACTAAATAAGTTTGCTTTGCTTCCTGTATTGTCAGAACTGTGGCACTGATGTTAAAACAAAAATAGACAAACCACACAAAATCTTATTCCCTTGCTACAGCTGTATAGCCAGCATTAGAGCTACCTTACATAATATCCACACCAGAGGGGAGGACAAGGTAGGACAGACAGACTTTCAGAAATATCCCACTGTGATGTGTTTTACATTATGGTTTCTTTTTTCTAAAAGAAACTATTATTCATTTATAAGGGAATGAATCTAGAACTTCTAATACATTCATGGCAGCCACGTGTGCATTTAAGGAACACCTACCCCCTAAAAAAGACACAACCCAAGCTAGGTGCCGAGTGCTGCCTACATGCTGCTGAGCTCTTCTTATTCCCAATAAATTGCCTGCACCTAGAAGATTGGGTTGCCTGAAAAAAAGCTCAAATAAGCAAACCAGAGCATTGTGCCCATATAAGCCAAGGTCTTGTGTGCAAAACTACAGGGTCTGCTTTCTCTTCATCTTATTAGGCACTAAGGAGCTGAGGCTGAAGTTGTCACAGTGCTAATCAGTAAATAGCCAATAACTGTTCTTGTAGTAGAACTAGTCATGGGTCTTAAGCCAAAGCAGTCCAAGAAATGGGATTTTTGAGAGTATGGATCATTCTTGTCTGTAGCAAAAAGCAACTCGATGCTTAAAAATGAAGTAGTAAGTATGCTATTACAGGAATACAGATGAAATGGAGCCCTACGATTGGCTTGCTTTTATTTGATGAGATTATATAGACACTTGGTGTTAGAGGATAGTGCTGTATATAATCAAAAGGCATTTTGTGCAGTATATCTAAGTCCCTATTGGAAGTATTTAAATATTCAAAATTAATGTTAGGTAGCTACTTAAGATGCCCCAATGAATGTAATGCTGCTTTTTTTTATTTCTGCCTCAAAATACAAAAATATATATATAAGACTTTGTGTTAATTGAATAGCTTTATTCCAACTTAACTCTGCTGTTTGTGTAATTAGACAAGCAGAGTTCTTTTCAAAGTGTAAAGCAAAATGAGTAAACCAGTATTTTGCAAATTATTTTATACTTCTATGTATATTCTGATATTTTGTAACATTTTAAAATGTAAATGGCATATAGTTCAGAAACAGTTCACTTGTGTTACACAATACACCTGAAGTATTTTTTTTCTTACCCAACAGAAAATACATGTCTTCAAGAAGACCCTGCAGGCTTTGATCTATCCAATATCATCAACTACACCTCATAACTTTGAAATTTGGACAGCTACAACTCCCACATACTGTTATGAATGTGAAGGCCTCCTTTGGGGCATAGCCAGACAAGGCATGAGATGCACAGAATGTGGTGTGAAATGCCATGAGAAGTGCCAAGACCTCCTAAATGCTGACTGTTTGCAGAGTGAGTATTTCATGATAGCTGAATTGTAATAATTCACATCTTTTGATTTTGTGTGTATGCTCAGCAATATCTTGAAATGAGGGACCAGATCACCCAAAATCAGTGAAAGTGTGTTGATGCTCCTCAGTTGAGAAGCTAGCCAGAAGCTTTATGGAAAACCTACTGTTAGTTTTGGTTTTGTCCTTGAAATCTGTCAAATGTTGCTGGGCATTTACAAAACAGTGCTTGCTAACATCAGTGAATTATTTACTTTCCACTGCCTATGGCAATAGCTGGAGCAATTTATGACTTGACGTAGACCGTCTTTGTTTTACTTAACTCAAAACACAAAAAATGTCAACGAAATATTAAAAAATATTCTTGCTACTTACTGTAGTCACATTGATGTGCTATATATTAGTCAAAAATATGAAACAGTAAGTAGGATCTTGTCTCTTCAAAATGCTAAACCCTGTATGTGTAAAGGGAAAAAAAATTTAGTCAGTAAGCCATTTGGCACTAGAATTAAGGCAAAACTTTTTTTGCTTTTTCCTTGCTCAGCTTGGTTCCAGCCACCATGCATTCTTCTGTGAAAATATATCAGGTGTATTTAAATAATTCTTAAATTTAAATGATTCTTAAATTATTTTTAAGAATTTAAAGAATTTTTTTTTTATCTTTAATTATTTTATAATGACACAATTATTATATGAGATTCTAAGCAATAGAAAATCAAGACCTGAAACTCTTCTGATTTTGGAATGGAATGGGCTTCCATACTCTGGAGTTATTCAACACTGTTCACTGTTGATATGTTCCAGAGCTTCTATGTGTAGGAAAACTACACAGATATTTCACTCAGTTCTTCCTTCTTTTCACTGTGTTCTCTGTGTGAGGAGCTGTCACGAGGGATGGATGCACAAGGTTTGTACTGCTCAGAAATTAATTAAAATTTCCCAGAGCAACTGACCCCATGGAGAATAAATCAGTGATGAATTTCTAAATCAAACTTCCTAACTGGGCTTAATTGTGATTCTGCACTATGGCTGAAACTGGACTTTTGTCCCCTGGCCCATATCACCAGCCCAAAAAACCCCATTAAAAAAATGGTTCAGAGCACCACGATGCATTTGATGAATTTTTACAGATATATATGGATGATAAGTCTGAGAGCATGGAAAAAATAAGTAAGATTGGCAGTCATCTGTGGTATGAACAGTTTGAAAACATTGAACAACTGAGTCTTAAAAGAGCAAAACCTCTAGAAGGCAAATTGCAGATAAAATATTTAACATGCCTAAGGGATCCCACTCTTCTCCTTAGTATGCAAATGTTTCTGAGCATCCTGTCATATTTTTTGCAACAGATTAATTGCTCAGTGTTCATAGTATGCTACTTTGAAAATTTCATGTTCCTTGTTTTCCACTGAAAAAATGAATTGACTGATTGGTTAAATCTCTATTTCTGAGAAGACTGATGCTAAAAGTGGCATAAAGTGAAATGTAGTTATTTTTAACATAGTCATCCTTTTGCCCATCTCATAATCAGTAGGATGTATTGGTCTTCAAACTTCTGTGATTTTTTTTTTTTTTTATATATAATGATTGCTAATGTAGACTGTAGAAATGAATTCACATCTCAAGATCTTTAGGGCCAATATATAAACTTGTTCTAAATTAGATTTAGAAATAAAACAGTAACACTTTCATTAGCTCTCTCATCTTCAATAAGATATCCTTTCTAGTACTAGGTGCAATATTAAATAAGAATTGATTTCAATCATGTTGAGTTTGTATCAGTCCCTAGGGCGAAAGGAGCTTGTTAACTTCCTGTGCAATGTAAGTTGCGCTATTGTCTTAATTAGTTTGATCAATGCTGCATGAAAAGAGTTGTTGATAGACAGCAGTAGAGGTTGTCAGCGATAGGGGATGTAAAACTAGTTGCAATAAATGAGTATAAAGAGAAAGGTATTTACTTAAAGGAAGTTGTACTTTAACACACATTTCAGTTTTATCTGTGCTGTCTCAAAAATCAGCAAGGTTTCTAACAGGAATATGTTATTGCTATTCAGAGTGTGCCCAGGGTTTATAATTCAGTTATCGTGTTGCATTTCTACTTTTTAAGGAAGGGCATAAAATAAGAGAAAATGAAAAAAAGTTCCCTCCTGCATCTTCTAAGAATGACCTGTCATGTTTTCCAAGCAGCTCAGCAATCATCTCTTTTATAATAAAATCACTAGAGCATTATTTAACAGGTATTTGTTTTATGGTAGCACATAATTCTATTTCTAGTAATTCCTAATTTTTCAGTCTGGACAATCTTTAATCCCTAGAATTTTGGGCTTCCATATTCAAAAAGATTAGGTATTCTGACCAAGAGATTTTCAAGATTTCTCAAGATTTAGTAGCCATGGAAAACTCCTTGAAGAAGCCATATAATTCAGCCTTTTGGCAATCTGGGCTCACTGGTATCTGGTATTTCAACACACTCTTTTTCAATTTTATAACATTACGCCTTCCCACTTTACATCTCTCTCTCTAGATGTAGATATCTGTTGCCCTCCAATGTGCTAAGAAACCTTCTGACACATTGGAAACTGAAGAAAACAAAGCATGTAATATTTGATTTGTAAGACTTCACTGAAATCTTATGCTGAAAGATGACCCCTTCCAGCTCTGTGGAGTTGATAATTTCTTTAGCCATTGCAAGCTGAGTGCCTCAAGAAAAACTCCTTCAAAAGGACATATTGTTTGATGGTATTGTAAAGAAGGAACTCTATGCTTCTTCAGTGTTGAAATATCTAAATTATAATTGCATAACAAATTGTTCAAAATTATTTTGTTTTAATTTTACTAACCCTCTAAAGGGAACAATAATACTTGAACCCTCCCTGGATTTGAGGATGGCTAGTTGGATGATGTTTTCATGACTTCTTGGAAGACTGAAGTACTTACTACTGCTAATGTTAATGATGATTCTGACATTCAGTGCCACAAGCCTTTGAGCAGTGTTTAACAACATGAGCCAAAATTCAGCAATGCCTATAGCAAGTGGCAGCGTGTCTTGATTATAAATTTTTTAGTATTTTTCTATCTTGCTTTATATGTTAAGCTTGTCAAGAATTGAAATAGCCTGTTTAGCAGGAATTTAAAATTTGCTTCCTACCAATCTGGTCATCATGAAACATCATCAGTCTGATGTTTCTTTTCTCACACTCAACTGGAAGATTGATTTTTGGGGTTTTTTCAAGAGTATGTTGTAGAGACATTGATCAGAAAACTTTTCCTCTGACAGAAAAAGGACATTTTATAAAGTGAGCTTCACTTTGTTTTTGAAAGGGCCTCTGAGATCAGTTACAATTGCTAGAGAGAGAAATCTCTCCAGAGCACTTCTGAAAAGAATTATGAATAAAATCTGCAACAACTTGGTCTCCTTAAAATCTTTTTTTCTTTTTATCAGTTTAAGCCAATAAATGTTGTAATGGTTTTGATGTCCCACAAAAATTACCTGAGTATTTTCTGCTTGAGCTGCCACCACAGGCAAACAGTCTAGAAATATTCTCACACAGATAACATCCCTTGATCTCTTCTATCATCCTCATATAATTACTGAAATTATCAGCAATGACTTTTTTATTGAAGAGGGGAACCTCTCTGTTACACGCCTGTGATATATTATTTTCTTGGGTAGGGTCTCTTTCCCAAATAGTATGTAGGTTTAATACCACACATGTGGTGTCTAATGATCAAGTTTTGAGATCACAAATTTGTGCTTTATGCTCAGTACACATTAGCACTGAGCTGATTAGCACTGAATAGTATTGGTTTAATAAATAATTTTATGTCTAACACATAACGCTGATGGAAGCTGGGTATTAACCCCTCATGTTAAGCTGAATCAACTGATAATTTTAGATATCATAAAGAATATATATATGAGGCATTATTCAGGTGAAACAAAGATCTCCTTCAGGTACTGCTGTACCAAGAGTTGACTGGAGACCCTAGAGGGGAAAAAGAACAAAGTTAATTTTCAATAACAATGGTGACCTTTTCTCTCATTTCAGGAGCAGCTGAGAAAAGTTCCAAACATGGTGCAGAAGACAAAACACAGAATATTATCAGTGCTATGAAGGAAAGAATGAAGATTAGAGAGAAAAATAGACCAGAGGTGTTTGAAGTGATCCAGGAAATGTTTAATATTTCTAAAGAAGATTTTGTACAATATACAAAAGCAGCGAAACAAAGTGTTTTGGATGGAACATCCAAATGGTCAGCAAAAATAACTATCACAGGTAATTTTCTTTTGTTCTAAGAGCTCTTTCTTTCCCATTCCCCTGGTTCAGGAGCAAGATTTTTTTATAAGTAGAACTGGACTGTGTGTTCAATTGCATACTTGGTGCATGTACAAACAGTTGAATTTATAGGATGCCAACTGCAAGAGTTGAGTTTTAAGTTGCCAAAACCACTTTATATTCTACTGCTCTAGGAAGACGAGTAAAAATGATGTATCTCCTCTACCTCCTACCAATATCTCCTGTGCTAATGATGAGATTTTTCCACCAGCTGCAAGAGTTAAAGTTCATAAAAAAAAAAGGCTTTGAGTGATTAAAAAAACACTTGAGCTTGCAATTCCAGATCCCATTGGTTTTGAAACTTATTATCCATTCACATTGTTTGACTAAGGGTGTGTTCTGTTTTAGTGATGCTGATGTTGCATAATTCTGCTCACTCTGAACTTATTCCAGATGGCTTCCAATTGCATTAGCCTGGCTGCTCATGAAGATTTCCAGAACCTCTGACATTGACATTTCAGTTTTTGAACTAAAACATCAGCATAAATGGAGGCTATTCTGAAGGTTCTGAGAGGTGGTGCATGAAACTCAAAAGAATAATTGTGGAATTTTGGGACTGTCACCAAGCACAGGGGACATATTTAATTCATATGTTTATTTTTAGTTCTACTTCTAAAGGATACTGAAGGCTGTATCTTGTGTTCAGTCCAGTATATACATACAATTTAATCCTTGAAGACTTTTACTAGGCTGTCCCTTAATTCTACTGCATAAATAGGAGAGGGATACTTCCTTGCCTTCTGAAAGTTTCTTCCCTGTGGATTAGAGTGAATGGGGAAGACAAAATATGCTATTTCATTCCTGAGAGTGTTTTCAGAAATTGAATGTGTTAAAGAATAGCAGAACTTTACTTCTTTCACTGCAGTCAGCACATATGACTGAACCCACACCGAGAGCTGATCTGCTGAGCAAGGTGCCATTTTTAGGTAATCGTTTTCTGAGCGTGCCAAAGGAGCTTCATTATCCAAAATGATTGGCATTAGAGAATGTTAACTAAATGTTACCACTGGGATGATTTAAACAATATGTGCAAAATAACAAAGCCAACTGCTGTTGAATGGTAAGAGCCAGAGCAAGTGTTTTAGCTGCAGTTCTCTGGCTTTGCTAGGCTGCTCCTTGGCAGTTCTGCTTTCTCCTGAGATTTCCACTTTTATGAATTATGATGGAAAATCAAATTGTATGTATTTATATTTGCCACTAAATTCATATCCCTTAACTATACACCCACATTAACTGTCAGAAATTATAGCAAGTACATAAACAGTTGATGATAATTGATCTGAACTGTCGCCCTCTCTGGGATAGCATAGAAAGTGTTCTAAAAATCATGGTTCATCTCTTAAGCGAACAAATGACAAACGATAGCAATGTCCCTCATGTTTAGTTCCATAAGCCACAGGGCATATTTTTTATATTATTGGAGGTTTTACTTTGGAAACGTTAATTTGGATCTTTGGAGAAATTTTGGAAATTTTTATTTATTTATTTACTGGGAGGCAGGGAACTTTAGGGAACTATTAGACTCAAGACAAGTTATACAACATTATATTCCTTACCATTTTCATTAAACCAAAGTTTGAGAAAAGTATTTGAAAATTATTTGTTTGGTGCTCAGTAGTGAATCTTTATATTTATTACTCTATTAAAATATATTTTAAAATATTATACAGTCCAGAAGGGAAGTTAGACAAACCTTTTCAGTCTCCAGAGTTACAGACATTGGGAAAATAATCCAGAAACCTTTTATTTACTATCCCTTACTTTGAGGCCTTTGTTTCCTGTTGCTGTTGTTACACTCATTTACTTCTTGGCAATAAAGGCTATGGAGGCTAAAGCACATTTCTCTCCTTTTGTCGCAGTTCTTTGTGCTCAGGGCTTACAGGCTAAGGACAAAACTGGCTCAAGTGACCCATATGTTACTGTGCAAGTTGGCAAAAACAAGCGAAGAACAAAAACTATTTTTGGAAATTTGAATCCAGTATGGGATGAAAAATTCTATTTGTAAGTAGAGAAAATGCTATTGATACTACTTTTTTTAAAATCTACATTTAGATAATATAACTCTACCAAGTGAAATATTGGCTTAATTTGAAAATATGTTTTGTCTGTACTATGCATATTCATAGCATTATGAAATTAGCAAGTACTGAATGGAGATCAGATTTATTGTGTCTTGTGCATCAAGATTTATTGTCTTTATCTTACAGTGATCATGCAGCTTATAATTAAATCTTTTTTGGGATCTGTTGGTGGTTTCTAATTATTCTAGTCTTCAAGGGAACTTAAATAACAGTTTTCGTACTTCAACCTTACATACCAAGTATTGTCATTAGAAATGCTTTCCTGTGTGCCAGATACTGACCGTGGAAGGTAAATGTGGCTTTATTTGACACTGTGATTCTCTGAGGTGTAGCTGGGGAATTTGGTAGTAACTGGTGTACTCCAGGCTCGGGGTTGGTGTGTTTGTAATGTCCATACTTTTAGAGAGTGTTGTCTGAAAGTCAAAAGTGGAGAGTATGGTATGATGGCCTTGTTTAGTTTATTCTCATATTTCTTTCCTTCTATAAAGAGGGAAGAAGTTGTCACTATTCCTGTTTACATAAACTGTGCAAACAATTTCTGTGAGGGTTCAGGCATTTGAAATAGAGCCCTGCTTTCTTCGAGAAGGTGCAATGTCATAACATGACAGGTTACAGGACTTCCCTAATTTTTGACCAAAATCTGCTGCCTTATTGAGGAGGAGGTTATTGTTTCAGTAGAGTGTGAAAGAGTTTTGATCCAAGATGCTCCTTCTATTTGTCTGGAAAAGGTACTAGAGAATCCAGCTGCATTAAACAATGTATTTTCCTTTCACAGTTTCAAACACTTGTATTAGAAATGAATAGGTACTTCAGAGAAAAGAGACACCCAGAAACTTTTTACAAGCTTCTTCTATCCAGAAAGCATTTTCTTTTTGAGTTAACTGTGTTACTGTGGTAACAGTTGAAGTGTCATACCTCATTGAATGGCTTTGAGTGTCCAAAAGTAGGAGATTAATTACTTTCTTGCATTTTAGCTGTAGGAATTGCATAATGTCAAAAATGGGATGAGCAATTCAGTGAATTTCATAGAAAGTTTGTTGACTGTAGTTTTTCAAAGGTTTGAGCAGGGCTACAATAAAATCCCTGGAAACATGGAAATATGTAGTTTTATTTTTTCCCAGCACTAAGTATTACTATAATCTACTTTACTAGGAATAATATTTATACTGCCCTCCCAAACCTTACTATAGCATGAACCTCCTGAGCAACTGCTTTGCACTGAATACATTTTCCAACAATTTTATAGCACATGTGTTTCCTGAAATAATCTCCCTGACTCATTTAATGCTTTGGATTTCAGCTGAAAGTATATGAGAATTTGTAAATTGTATTAAATAAACCATAAATGTTTAACCAGAAGATTAAAGTAAATCAATATAACTATTTAAGTGACTCAGGAAGTCAATTAAAACTCTATTTAAATTAGGTTCTATTAGTGGTAATTGATATTTAAGTCCTGTTTAAAATGTAATATTAACCATCATTATAACTTTTAAATTATAAAATGCAGAAATAAGATGTCTCAAAAATCTTACTTCTCATACCAAAACATGTTTTTATATCTTCCCATCTGTCCCAAAATAAGGACTTTGAAAAAACATTGGCTCCCCACTGTGCATTTGCTCTGCAATAGCACATGGAGTGAGGGCAGTGTTCTTGTTCATAGAACCACACCAGATTTGATTGCATGATAACAGTGAGAGAATGTTTCTAACAAAATGTAGTCTGACCCCCTGCTAAATGACCATGGGACACTGGCATAGATTTTAACAGGGGACCTCATAAAAGAGAACTAAAATAGAGCTTTTTGGTGCACAAGGTAGAGAAGTAAATAGGCCAGCAGGTGTTCATTTAATGCATGTAATATAGGTGCTAAGGGCTTTGATCCTTTCTCCTGGCATTATTAGAAATGAGCTAACAGAGGAGTTTTGGGGGCTTTTTCAATGAAACATCAGTGATAGGAGAGTTTCTTTCAATGCCAGAGCAGAGGAAGGATCCTGCAGCTGTCATCTTCACTTTCTGGTTGAGTATGGCATCTGATACAGGAAAAGGGACTGCATTTTCTTTTTTTTTAATTACAGGAAGATATATTTTGGCTGTATAGTTTTAAGCTTTGTAGAAACCTTTAGATTGATACACTATAATAAAAGTCTACTCTCATTCTTTTCTTGACTATTTTCAACAGTTGATTACTGAAATACAGAAATCTGTTTTTTCTGACAGTGTTTTCTAGGTTAGCACACATCTCCAAATTGCCCTGCTGACTTTGCAGGTACCACATTTCTTCTGACCATTCATAAATACCTCAGATACAATTGTATAATACTGAGGTCTTTCAAATAACTGGATAATTATTTTATATTATTTCTTTTTCCTATTTTGGCCTATTTTGTCACTAAGACGGCATAAAAGCACTAATAAATATCTTCATTGGATTTATATTGCTACCTTCAGTGCATGAAAACATTTGCTCAAACTGATTTCAGCATTCAGCTGTAGATGTTCTTTCTTTAGAGTTTCCTTAAAGCATTGCACTTGCACGTTATTTATTCTGAAATAAATGATTAGTGGATTCATTTAAAGCAATGTTTACTGTCAGTGGCCAAGAGGACTTCACCAAAGTCCTTTTCAACTGTTATTTTATACATTCTTGATCAGCTGAACTGACTTTTAAAAAAATATGATCTTCACTGTGCCTGAAGATAACCTGATTGGTTTACTGCTTAAATGGTGCTCCAGTTTCCAGTGACATCTAAACACAGTTTTGCCAGAATTGTTGAAATAGCTCGAGGATTGCCCCCTAAGCAAGAGTATATAACAGACAATTATATTACATAAAACCAATTGAGTAATAAAACCTGCACATCAGTTTACTAGATTCACCCATTCCAAAACTTCTTCAATAATCAGCCAAGTTTCTGAGAGACATTCTGCTTATTAAAATGACTGTATCTCATAGCCTCAGCCCAAATCAAGAGACCAGAACACCTCTAAGAAGCAATTCCAATGATAAATTGTTTGTTCGGTGATAATATTTTTCAGTTCCAGAGTACAGCGTGCATGGTCTGAGTCTTTTTTCAAACTGCTGTCAATCCAGATTAATTTTATACAACTCTCTTTTTGTTATGACAGAGTAAAATAATGCAAGAAAAAGCATAATTAGTCTCATTCTACTTTATCAGAAAGCATGGCCTGTGACAACACTTCTAAAGAATTGGGACTGTCCAGACTAGAGAAGAGACAAGTAGTGGAGGTAAGGATGTCTTCAAACACATCCTTTCTCCTGCAAAGAGGAAAGGAATAATTTATTTCCCATGCTTACTGTTATAGTAGAACAAGAAGTAATAGCTACAAATTACATTTAGAGAGGTTTAAATCAGACTTCAGAAAAGGTTTGCCAACAGTGGGGCTAATGAAGTTCGGGAATACATATCCTGAGGGACCACGGAACTGTCTGTGAACACCTAAGAACAAAGTGGACATAGCAGTGGTATGGATCTGGTTCTGGCTTGCAGGAATGGCAATAATAATAAACATGAGGGTAATGATAGCAATAAGTGGCTTCCTGAGCTTACTGAAAGTAGCACAGTATCACTTAGTTGTCATTCTAACACTGGGTGCAGATCTCTTAGAGGAGATGTACAATAAGATCATGCCAGTGCATCTAATATTAAATTTACATTGGGGTACTGTTGTAAAGATACTTTATTATTACAGTTTTATTACTCTAGCCCTTAGAATAAGCTGGAATTCTATGAGGATTATTTCATGTCTGTGTGGCATTCTGGAAATGCAGAAGTAATGTAGTGTCACCAAATTGTTGGTAAATTATTAAAACTGTCTCTTCTGTCTTGCATCTCTGAACAGACTGCAACTTCTCCAGTTTTCAGAAGTATCAGTACCTTCAATTCTCTGTGTGCTAGAGAAAAATTAATTTCTTATCTTCCTTTATCACACTACTGTGAATGCTGTTCCTGAGCATATAAAGCAGAGTGGCTAGAAGAGGAACACTAAAACTAGCATATGTTGTCTAGCCTTTAATTCCCTGGGCTGGTTCTCCTGGAGTAAACAGAAGTAGGAATTCCACCCAGAGCTTCTGGACAGATGTTAGCAGTGACTAAAGCAGTGTGTGTGTCATTATACAGAGCTGTTTCTGAGTCCAGGCAGGTAAGTAGGATCATCCAGAGACAGTTCTGTAACTTTGGCACTTTAAGCACACAGGGCAGGCCAGGAGGAAATATTTGCTCATCCATTCTTCAGTTTTTAAACACAAATCCATGCTATTTTTATGGTCTTGCACAGGAGCATTACAAATGTAGCAGAGCTGACTCTGTGCTGAAGTTTGGACACAAAGATGAGCACGAGTTAACACATTGGTTGTGCCAGGGCTTGCCGTGTTTCACTAACCTAAGATTAAAGGAGAAAAGGATGCAGAGGACCACTGAGGATATCAGGGAATCCTGACCATCTGAATAAATATTTCTTTATCAGCTAAGTGGATATCAGAGGGAAATTTGTGTTGTCTCAGAAGAATAGAAATATGATGTTTGTGCTGAAGTACACGATGACTTTTTATATGCAGCATCTGCCAGAGAATCAAAGCAGGAATAAGGTTTCTATTAAAAGCACAGGTGTGGTGATGAGGGTCACATAAATACCTCACCAGTGACAGATCTTCTCTATGTTGCTACAGAAATCCCCTGTCAGTTATTTCTGTTAGGTGCACAGCTAAATGCAATTCAGGACTTTAGCAATGTTAAGTAGTATCTTAAAGCTACATTTCAGGAGAATTAAATGGTTTCTGTGTTTAGCCTAGTTTCTTAAGGCAGCGATGCTTATTTTGTCCATCTCTATCTTTCTATGTTTTGTATGTCCTTGCCAATAGCTTTTGAATTTTGTGATCAGTCAGAGAAATTTCACAGATTGCCAAATAGTATGTCTGTCATGTTCTATGAAAATATGTGGTCAGAGAGAGATGAGATACTAACTGTCCTCAGTATGAGTTTACCCCATAACAGATACCAGGAGTTCACATAAAGGGGTAATTTATGAAAACCCCAACTATGGGAGAAGATTCTGTAGGTGATTGTGGTAGGTTGGGAAGCCAGTCATAAGACAAAAGGAAACTGCACTTTATTAGTTTTTCTAATCACAGAACAATGTGCATTTTAATTACCAGAATTATCTGCAAAGTTAAAATCTGGAATACAGACAGACACAAGGATTTCTGTGATACTGAATGATGTCATAATGTGGCAGAGTAAAAGCTGTGCATGCCATTTTTAGTGTCTGATTGGCCTTGACAGTAATAATACCATTTACAGCACTTTATACTTCCAAAGCCCATTACCACCACTAATTAATTCTTAGAATACCCCTGAGGGGTGCTGCTTGGAAGATAAGTTGGAGTATTACTGTTTTAACACTGAAAACAGAGACAGATCACTACGCAATGATAGTGCTTGGAATAGAATTTGAGTAAAAACTCTTAATCAAGTGTCAAAGTAAGCCCCTGCTGAAGATGAAAACTTGCTGCTATGCTTCAAAGTCATATTTAACGATAAACAAAGACATGCAATATTTAAAATATTTCTGTAGCAGTAGTGAATGGATATTAAAAATAATACTTCCTATGGGTGCACGAGTATGGTATGGATTTAACTGACGCCAGCTCTGTACTAGCCAAACATCAGCAGGAAGTTTTTCATTTAACCCAAACCTCTGTAGTCAGTGTTGGGATATTCCAATCAAGTCATCAAAAGCCATCACCAACAAATAGCAAACAGTCCTCATTGTGCCTTACAGGAATAAGCAGTAATATAGTTTCTTTTCCATTTCAGTCCAAATAAATGCAGGGTGCAGCTGGGAGTAAAAATTTTTATCCACCGTGTACTCTGCAAATTGCAAGTGAAGCCACCTCATTCCCACATACATCCAGCACTTTCTCAAATCCACTCAACCCAGGAGGGGTTAGTAAGCCACTTAAATTTACAAGAAATTTTTTAGAACATGGCATGGTCACTACTCTTTCTCCTTACCAAGGAATGGAGGTCTTGAAGGACATTAATGTATCTTTTAAAAAAAGCAGCTACTTATTTTCCTCCATGTTTCTAATTACCTTTCTTTTCTTGCTGGGATGTTTGTGCATACTTCTTGGTTTTTAACAAAAGTTTCCTGACACACACTGGAAATAGTCTTTATTTTTTTTCTTGCTTTTTGTATTATTCCAGAGTACTACTTCAGTAGTTTTCTGTATGTATTACATGACATTCCTAAACAAATAAACCTAATGCAATTGTATCTTTCCTAAAGTATTTGTTAAATAATAGCATCAAGAAGTATGAATTTCAAATTAAAAATTTTAATGAGCAGTTATTGACATTCCTAATACAATCTCTATGTATATATAATTCAATCAAGTTATTCTTTTTATATGTAGTAATTCTCACATACATAGTAATTGCAGTTTTGTCCCTGGCAGTCTGGGATGGTCTTTTTTTCCTCTGGATGTTGCAGGTTGTTTGTGCTTCGACATTTGGTGCAGTTAAGCAAGTGTGTGGAGATTGAGTGTAAGAAAGCAGTACAGAGTAATATAGTTTATATATCACTCACATTTTGCGTTTTACTTTTGTTTTTCCAGTGAATGTCATAACTCTACAGATAGAATAAAAGTAAGAGTATGGGATGAAGATGATGATATCAAATCTAGAGTAAAACAGCATTTCAAAAAGGAGTCAGATGACTTCCTTGGGCAAACAATCATTGAAGTAAGAACACTGAGTGGAGAAATGGATGTATGGTATAATTTAGGTATGATTCTTACTGATTTTTTAAAACAAATTTAGGTAGAGTATTACTGTCTTTAACTTTGTGACTTCAAAATATGTAGCTTTGGTACCAATGTATGACTTTTAAAGTATTAAACATTACAGGTTGATTTGAAAATGAAAGATAGAACCTCCACTACCCCATCCCCCTGTGCCAATGGCAGAGAAGGGTTAGAGAAAATCAGGAGTGAAGTTAACCTGTGAAGAAGGGGTGGGTGAGGGGAAGGTGTGTTTTAAGGTCTGGGTTTATTTTTCATTATCCTCTTCTGATTTCACTGGTAACAAATGAATTTTTCCCCAAGCTGAGTCTGGTTTTGGCCATGGAAGTAATTGGTGAGTGATCTGTTCCCCATCCTTCTCTTGACCCATGAGGCTTTCGTTAGATTTTCTATCCCATCCAGCAGAGGAAGGGAGGTGATAGAGCAGCTTTGGTGGGCACCTACCAGAATCAACCCATCACACTCAGAGTAGTCCAGGTTGTTGGTAAAGTCTTCATAACTATAGGAAAATAATAATATTTAGTACAGATGTCAGGTAGAAAATTACAGTCATTTCAATTGAAAAGGGGAAAGTAGTAAATAAATAGCTGTGCAGCCTTGTTTGGGTATGGGAGATAAAATAAGAAAGATTCTTTACTTCATAGATATTCTATTTTGTGGCCTGAACCATGTGTGAGGTACTAAAAAACATTCTCATTTTCAACAGCAGGACTCCCTGGCTTTAAAAAGATTAAACTAGAATGATTTATGAAAGCTTTTGGTATGACATACATGTGTTCTTAGTAGTTACTAATGTATTATTTTTCCATTCTTCAGAAAAACGAACAGATAAATCAGCTGTCTCTGGTGCCATTAGACTGAAAATCAATGTTGAAATTGAAGGAGAGGAGAAAGTTGCTCCCTATCATGTGCAGTACACCTGTCTGCATGAGGTATGTTGGAGAAGTTATCATATATACAGTATAGAAATCACTGTTCAGTTGTTGCATGGATAAGGAAAAAAGGCTACAGAACATTAGAACACTGAAACAAATAAATACTGCTGTACTTGAGGACAAGTTTATTTTAGATTTCCCATTCTGTATTACTGAGAAGTATCAGGTTCAGAGGTAAGGGTAGAACAACATAAGACCAACAAAAAACAGATCATTCTTGCCAGGAGGGGTAAAAAAAAGAGGTTGAGCCAGATAAACTCTCCCTGTACTGTTTTTTGATTTAGCACTTTGATAAATGATGGTTAACATCAGGAATATACAAACATTTCTATATATTACGTAAGTATACTGTAAAGGATTTCTTTTGTTTTACAGTAGTAGGTATTTTGGAGAGTGAGAAAAAGGAGAAACACAAATATTGTAAAATCTAATTTTCTTTTCATCTAGTTTGCTTTTTTCATTGAAAAAAATCATCACTGATAAATAGGTGTGTCTTCTGAAAGATTTTCAAATAGTGATCCATGTAGAAATTCTGTTCTGGAAATACAAGTTGTTTCTGAAAGCTGATAGCTAATACATGGCTGAAAGTTCACCACTAGCATGTAGCCACAAAATCCCACTGTTCACCTTTTGTAAAATCAGATATTTAGGGCATCTGTGCTGATGGATTTTGACCTGAAATTGCAAATGTTGGACCTATTAACTAAATGACAATATTCAAGTGTTTTTAGACAAGCCAAGAGACAGTTATGGGCTAATGAGCAAAACTGAAAATATTTTGAAGTTTTAGGGGATTTTTTCCAATCACTGGAAATAGGAAAAAAATCTGTTGGATTTTGTGGATACATACGGGGTTGTGGAATTTGTGGATACATATGGAGCTAAGCAATCTAATAAGCATTCTATGCCATGAATGTCAAATCCCAGCTTTGCTCCCATGGGTACTAAACCTGAGCTTTATTGCACACCTTGCACAACTTTAGAGGCACCTGCAGTATTTCTGTTCGCTCCGTCTAACTTAAGGACTTAAATAAGGAATTTGAAATTTACTGGTCACAGATACAATTAAAATTGAAACAGTCTGTAATTAGTATTACAACATCACAATTTCATTCATTAACAAGGGCATATAAAAGAGAAGTTGCTGCACCATTTTATGTTGCAGTCTTTCTGTGCCAGTTAACGGACAGGACTTCATATCAAGATACAATGTGCTGAATCACAAGTCTGCTGAATAGTGTGAGCTAGTCTTAGGAAAAATAAACAATTAAAAAGTTGACTAACAACATGTTGAAGACTATATGTAGGATATATGTTCAGAATGCTTCTTAAAAGCCAAAATTTCATGTTTGAAACATTTCTTACCTTTAGAATCTCTTCCATTACTTGACGGAAGTGAAGTCTAACGGTGTGGTGAAGATCCCTGAAGTGAAGGGTGATGAGGCCTGGAAGGTGTACTTTGATGATGCTGCACAGGAAATTGTGGATGAATTTGCAATGCGCTATGGAATCGAATATATTTATCAAGCTATGACGTAAGTACTATCATGGCTGGCTTTCTGCTTTGCTGTCAACAGCGTGTTTGAGGGAAGTAACAAATTTCAAGCCTTCGTGAATTCATTCACCATTTCTCTGCCATTCCTGACCTTAAATTCTTATCAATTTTCTCCATCTGATTCTCATTGAAGTGCTTCTCATCTGCAGTGGCTTTAAGATATAAGTATTTTATAAGCTGTTGCTGGTATTACTGCTAATGCATTCTTTAATCCTTATGATACTGATATATAGCATGGTTCAGAAAGACTTCCAGTGCTCCAGATACAACTAGAACAGGGTTTCACAAGCTCTGTACTCTTTTCCACTGCTATGGAAGCTCACTAATTGCTATAGTGAGCTTCCATAGTATATGTAAATAATTCATGCAAACCATTTTTAACAGTACTGAGACCTATTACTACACTGGCCATTCTGAAGTAGCTGTCTGAACACCCTAGAACACAGCACCATATAGCTCAGAGGCTGGAGACATGAGAAATCTATCATGTGTTCTCATTTCATCCAGCAAAAAGTTTTCTGGTAAAAAAGACTATATTCTGCTGGAGCTGTAGAAAAGCAGGGGACTCCAAATGAGTCCTCTAAATTAAAAATAAAGACTTTTTTCTTATAGAAACCTGATATTGTTCTGATTAAAAATTCCACACCTCTCATTTTTTTTGTATCTCTTTACCTCCTAAAAAGAAGAGCCTTATAAATAAGTATGAAGGTACATAAAATATGAAGTTTTCTTTTCATTGCAGAATATAATGCCACCACCTACTATTGCAATGAGCTTATCTTTCACTTGATGTAGCTGTCTGTGAATTATTTTATTGTTCATCTCATAGAAGGGTGGGGAATGTATTTTGTACTATACACATTTTTAATGATCTTCCTTCAAGGAACTTACACAGCATTGCACAGAATAATGAATGAAACTCGAGAGTTCCTCTGTTTTGTATTTAATCTACATATGGAGGAATTCACGTGTTGACTTTCTTGAGTATTTGTGTTTCTGTGTTTAGTTTCTCTGTAGCTCTGTGATTGTTATGTCATTTATTAACTTATGCTGGTATTGTAGTTTTATAACTTGGTTTAAAATGGTATGGGATTTTTATCAAAATGTTATGATAGAGCTGTTCCTGCTGTGTGTGTCAAAATGAATTCAAGATTTGACCAGAAATGAATTGTTAAGAGCTAATGCCAAAGGAGGGCTGTTATTAGCAATTTGCTTAAGAAATAAAGGGCTGATTTAGCATTAGTTTTGTCTTAACTATAGCCCCAGTAAATTATCTCAATATAACATGGCTGTATTTTTGACTGATGACCTTAACTGTAAAATCATTTTGAATTTTGTTTTTCTTCATCTCTTGATGTATTCGAGTACTGCAAAATTTTCCAGAAAAAAGTTTGAAACTGGTTTTAAAAATTCAGATGCTGCAAAAGTCAGTATTGCAAAAATAGCAATATAACTGATGTGAATATATAAAATCTTTTTTGCTTTAAAGTGGAAGAAATTGACAGGTTATATTTTTTATATAAAGAAGATGCTTTATTTTTAACTCAGTAAATAACATAACATACAGATATGCATGAAAAGTAAGTAAATTTAGTCTGCACATCTAACATGGAGCTGGGCAAGTACTCCAACACATTTTTCAGAAGTCCTTACTCAAAAATTCTAACCAAGCCATTTTAAGTTAATTGAACTATTTTGCCTTGTCCTCTTTTTGTTCTTGCTTTCTTCTACACCTTTTCCTCGAAATTTCCTTGATGTTGTTGTCTCCAAACCAGGTATCTGAAGGCAGAAGTAATGAGAAAGTGAATTTAACATTGGTAGTCACAAGAAATAAAAGCTAAGATTTCATTGCCCCCATACCCACATCCTTTTATATTTTAAAATGTTGAATGTCAATAATGAGCACTGCCTTTTTGAGGGGATGGCCCCAGCCTGTTTAAGTTAGGAATAAAATCAGTGATGAATGTAATCTCAAGTACTACTTGGAGAAGAATATATGTTCATATACATTGTTTTGCTGATTCATCTGCAGACACATCTCAGAGCATTCAGACTTTGGGAACAAGAGTAGTGAAGACACTCTTGTCTATTTGTCATGAGGAATTTTCTTTTAAACTATTATCTGCTGGTTTTATTTCTTTTTATGAAATTACCTTTTTCTTCTGGAACAATTTTAGTGGCTGGAAGAAAATGTACAGCTTCTTGATTTGGAAAATAGAATTATCAGATTGAATTTTGTAACAAAGATCTTCTACTAAAACAAAAGCAATTTTCTACTATATGACAGAGAGCGAATTTGAATGTAATCACTTTGCCCAGAGGAATGTTGTGTAAGAATTTTTTGTTTGAAAATCTAGTTGCAGAGTACTTCTGCATGTCTCATGATAACATTGGAAATTAAAATGTTTGTGTTTCTAAATGCAAAACTGAATAAACTTTAATACCCTGGGATCCAGAGCTCAGAAAGCATCTGCACTTTATCAGGCTATGTGAGTTTTAGGATGCTGCTAATGAGGTGCTCTTTTTTGCCTGAATTTAATTTTTAGTATTCATATTTGTTTTATTATAAAAAAGTTTCAGTGCCACTTAATGATAGTCAGTCTTGACCCTTTTAAGTATGGATAGATGGCAAATGCTGGAGTAGGAACAAATGCCTTTCTGCATTTCTACACAACGTAAACCTGATTAAGCTTTTCTAAAGTACCCCTGTCTAAAGTGATTTGGCATTCTGTTCCACTACAGCAATAAACAATCCCTATATTGTCTATAATCCCCCAATTGTCTATAATTTCTGGTTCATGATGGTGGCTTTGTCATCTATGATCCCTTAATAAACCCTGAAGATTCCCTTCTGGCCCTCAATAGTTATTTATATCTATTCCTTTAGAGCACAGGAATACTATTTCAAAAATTTAGTCTTGATTTTCTAAATACAGTGAATATGCTCATAGTGGAATGTGGGAATCAGACCAGAAGATATCACACAGGTTACCTGTCTGCTCTAGTCATTGTCTCCAGTGAGACCTTTATCACCAAACTTAGAAAGAGAATGAATTTAGGTGTGGTTGCACCTCTTGCTGGAGATCGGAACATCTCCACATTTTTATGAGACAAATCCCTAAAGATGCTGACTTAGAAGGGTTGTTTTACTCTCAAAATACAGTTTACAACTGCACAGTTCCTGAGCAAGGAAATTTAAGTTACCAAATGCGGAATTCATGTGAATAGAAAAACAGCCATCGACCCAAACTAAAATACAATCAAAAGACTGCTTCTGTTGCAGTAATTGCAGCTCTTTCAAGTCTTGACTGTATAGGTTACATAATGCACTCTTTTTTCTTATGATTATTTTATTCTTCCACTCCTCATGGAGTCTGTACTAGAAAAAGAATGGCAAGACATTGCAGCCGCTCCTACATGGTTCAGATGAGAATTTTTTTGGGTTTTGTGATGGATAGCAGCCAGACACTGTTAGCCACATGACTGGTACGTGTAACTCCCAGAAGCACAAGCATGGATGTGTGAGATGAGAGGGAGGAAAATAAGTATCACAGAAAACAGGAAGAAAAAGTAGAAAAACAGCACAATGATCCAGCTGGCCTTTATTTCGATGACTGTGGTGATGGATGGCAGTTTATGCTGTAAATTCAATGTCTAGAAGGAATCGTACTGGAACTTTATTTACCTACACATATTAAGCCACACTCTGCAGTGAAGGAAAGTAACTTTTTTCTTGTCATTCATCTTTCAACATAATTTATTTCCCTTTAGAAGGCAAAAATCCAAGCACGTATTGAAACAGTGTTTGACTAGATGCTGAAATTGCACCTAATATCAGCAACCTGAATTTACTGTGTAATAGAGTCAAGTGCAATAAAAGCTCTATTAAGATCTTTACTTCTTACTGGCAAGAGTCACCACAGGTAGAACCTAATGATTCTCAATCAGCAACATAACTCTCATTCCACCAGGTTAATGGGCACTAACTATGTCATCTTGTTCTCCTGCTAGTTTTCAATTAATGTGGCAGCATTACAAAAAACACACAAATGTCCCATTAAACTAATTTTTTATTGATAGCATTTGCTTACTGATGAGTCCCGCACATCGATTAGACTTCTTTCTTCAACAATTCATGCTAGCAGAAGTATTAGAAGAATCCCAGGCACTGTCTGTTGGTCACTAAATTACACAGTAAGAAAGCTGGAGCAAGCAGGCCTGGTTTCAAACACCTCTGTAGCTTAAGCAGTGCAACCTTGCTCTAAAATATAATAGACTTAGCAATGGTTGCTGTGATATCATGTGCCCATTAGAAATTGTTAACTCATTGACTGCTGTTTTCAAAGACCTGCAAAAACAAGGACAGGGGTTTATTTTGCTTTATTCATTTAGCAAGCAGAAGGAATCCAGGTATCTTGCAGGTAGCTGATGACCTGAGTTATCAGCACTCTCAGAGTCGTGACCCATATTGTTTGCTTAATAGGTCCTGTGAACATTAGGGATTTTAATTAAATGATGAAGAGAAACAAAAATCTGTCACAGATGCTTTGTCATAATTTTCACTAAGCAGGTTACAGGTAAAACAGTGCAGAGATACAATAAGGACATAAATTATACCAGTTGTTTTAAATTTTCCTTGTGAAAAATTGGTACAGTTTGGGTCTATTTTCAAGATAAGAATTCACTACAGGTCATGGATAGCTCATTGTGAAATGGTTAGAGGAACCTGCAGAAGACACCTTAAAATGTTGACCCAAACAATATTTCCATGGTCTGTCATGTTCCCTGAAGGCAGTTGAGACAGTCTCAGTGATTTCTCTGCTGCTGGCTGCTCCTTTTGCCTGCCTCCTCCCTCAACAGAGCATATGTTACAGGTATGACTCCAAGGCCAGTGGGGTTATTAGTGCCTTATCATTTCCAGATTGATGTTACTCACGCACTAAGGACCTTTAAGTCTACTAAAAGACTGTTGGAAATTAAAGGTCATCAGTAAAAGTATTAATTATTTTGTCAATTTTTTGAAAATTGGTTCTGATCATACCTACATATATTTCCCAAACTTACTCGTAGATGAGGAGATATTTCTATAAGCTATAAAGATTAACTTTATTGGTGAGAACCACTTGACATCACTATTGTATTTTATTACAAAGGAAAGTATTATTCTTCTACTTGACACAAAACATGTGACATATAATGAAAGATTTTTTTGAAGGGTAGAGAACTGTGTTGTTCTTTTGTTGAATTCACATTTCAGTCTTCAAAAGCACTTCTTGAAAATACTGGCAATGAATTAAAGGTTGGTAACACTATTCCGTGAGCACATAGCTGGGAATGCTGGGTTCCAGTCCTGGCCCATGTGATTGGTTTCTGTGTAGTTTTGAGCAGTTTCTCTCAGTTATGTAAAATGCAGATAATAGCACTTAATAATTGCCCCTACAGGAAAATAATCTTGAATGATGCCTTGAAAGATGATTTGGGCAGTGACAGCAGCTAAGGGGGTATTTGGCTTAAGTTCAGCAGGAGAGTTCAATTGTACCTTGTGTTAATTTTTTTCTTGGAAGGGCATTAGTGCCCAGGTGGTTCAGGCCCAGCACGCTGCTCTGCCTTATGCTCCTGAGGAGGAACAGGATAGAGGAGCCAGAGACTCCAGCTAAGAGGAGCATGTGGCCAAATCAGGACCTTCAGTCATATGGAGACTGATGGGAGTTTCTTAATCCTCTTCTGTTTGTACACCCATTTTAACCACCATCTTTTCCTAATCCCCCTCATTCTCTTTCCTATTTGTGTACATCCTCTATCTCCTTCGCAGTCCTGCCTAATTATAAAACTTGAAATTAGGAATTTATGTTTGCAGTTATGATGTTCACTCTCCTCATGTGTCAGATCTTCCATTCATTTGTACCTTTCATGTTTTGTTGTGTTATAAGCTCTTTGTATGCTACCAGCAGGCATCTGCTGTTTCATTAAACAAATAAAAAGTGCTGCTACATTGCACTGCTGGTTTTGGCTGCTTTGGGTTTAACAGACTGATAACCTAAGTTTTATTGGCCTGGATTGAAGTGGGAGAGTTTTAGTTCTGTCCTAATTCAAATTAAGGTGAACCCAGAAGCTGCTTGAAGCACCTTTCATTAATAATGTAACGTAAAATAAAAGCCACACTAAAATGCTGGTTTGAGTCTTTTAGTTGGCAACAATTAAATCTTCTTCTACTATAGATCTCATTGACTTTCCATGATGATGAGTTAGAGCTTACTTTTTAGGTTTCCTTCAGTAATGAATGTTTTGCTTAATAGAAATTAAAATAGTTAAGTTGTGGTTTTGTGTTTAGGATTAACAGAGTAAGAACTGAATGTGAATCTAACGTGGCCAGTTTGAAAATATGAGTGTAAAACAAGTGCCAATTGTATCAAACATGTCTGGATTTTCTCCTATGTATCTGTACAGTTTTCCACAACGTAGCCTGAAAGTTACATCATTAGAGTTAGAAAGAAATTATAATGGGAGAAGAAGCAGATTCCCTGCCATCTTTAATAACTGTTGGTTTGTTTGAATTTCAGGCACTTTTCCTGTCTCTCTTCTAAATATATGTGCCCTGGTGTTCCAGCAGTTATGAGTACATTGTTGGCCAATATAAATGCTTTCTACGCTCATACAACAGCAGCAACTAATGTATCTGCCTCAGATCGCTTTGCTGCTACTAACTTTGGGGTAAGTAGATTGCCTTTTTTAATAGAATTCTGGTACATTTTTTTTCCTAGTATATTCCATATTAACTTCTCCATTTAATTTTTTTTTAATTCCTTGTTTTAAAGATTAAGGGTTTTTGTTATCTTTTGAAAATTTTACTCTGAGTCTTTAAAATCAATTGTTATAAAATCCAGAGGAGATTCTACTGAGCTCCTTGTGAGGTGCAGAGAGTAGAAAGCACTGGCACACATTCACAGTACTAAAATCTCCAACAAACAGGTTTTTCTTTTATTGCAGTGGGCCTTGAAAACTGCTAATTGCATTGACTAAGTGTTGGATGCAATTCCTTTCTTGGGCTGTGTCATCAGTGAATTCATGTTAACCTAATGGATGTAGCCATAAATCCTGCTCTTCTCACAAGGATCCATAATAATGGACTCTCTCTTATTTTTGCTGAATTTTTTGCTGGTGCGTTGTCCAGGTCCTGGATTTAGGTATCAGGAATTTTAGGAGGAATAGTAACATTTCAAGATGTGGTAATACTTCTTTTGTTATTGCTAAATTTTCTTCTGTGGAAAAGTATCTCACAGCATGGACATCCTAGTCTTTGAATATGATAATAAACACAGATTCATTCACTCCTTATTCTGATTTCTTCACCTGCTCTCAGAGGAATTGAGAGCAGTAAGGCAGAGCAATAATGCAAAGAGGTTGCCTTAATAGCTCTGGTATTACACATGATACAGAGGGTATAAACACAATCTTATGCTGAAAAATGCATTTATTCTTTCCTCTTTTTTCTTTTTTAGTAAGGCTTTCATTTGTAGGGCTGATATCAAAGGCATCTTTGATGTAACAGTTTTCATAAAATACCATTTATTGACATGAAATAAAATATTAATCGTAATTTAAATTTATTAAATACAAATTAAAATTTCAAATTTAAAATTTTGTTTGAAGTAGTGTTAGAGGCACGAGTATTCTTCTCCAGTATTAGAATAATAGAGGAATTATGAATTTCAGATTTTCAAGACAAAATTATGAAATTATACACTTGGGCATGTAAACCAAGAATTACTTAATATTTTTGTTGAAATAAATCTTCTCTTTCAAGGTTCAAGCTTCATTAGATCTTTGACTTTGATGCAACTTTTGAAATTTAGAATGGTTTTGCTGGATATTTTATCCTTTTTTCCCATTTTTCTAATAATCAGAACTACTTTTGTCCTCAGACTGGGCAGAGATTAAGTTCTTTCTCTGATGTTAATGCAAGTTTGCCTTTGACGCAATTCCAACCCAATTCATAGTTCAACAGATGGATGGGAAAAGAGTAGTAGGCATCACTAAAAGAGATTTGGAGCTCTTTTATCAAACAATTGACTTATAGGCAAAATATTAGATTATTCTTCTCTCCTGGGTCAAAAGGCATTTGTTAGTGAATAGCTGCACATCATTCATCAAAAAGAACATCTCAGATTCAGGTCCTCAGTCTACAGCTGGGAATGATTTGGCTGACTGAATATTTCAGTAGAGATTTATAACATGACAAAAAGTTCCCTTTTGATTGATCCCTTAAGGGAACTGTGCCAAATTAGTGGGGTTTGGTGTAGGTTAGAACTCCACTGATGAGAGACAGTGCACAAACTCTATTCTCAGATTGCTGATCATGGTGTTTGAGGGATGGTGCAGATACAATCAGTGCATCCTGAGAGCTATCAGCTCCTGCTTCTTCCAGAAGTCTGCTCTTTCACATAGGCTGAGATTTCACAGTTTTGTGCAGTAGACTATGGAATATGTTCTAACATGGTAATTAGAAACTCATTAGTATTACTTGAGAATGGCACAACTCAGCTGGAAATCTCACAGCAAAATACTTTCACTGCTCCTTCATCTATCAAGATAACAAGTTAATCTTCACATTTGAAAGGAAAAAATATTATTTCATTGTATTAGTATTACTTAACTTATTCCTACAAAAGCCACTGTTTCAGAAGTATAATTTCCAATCATACTTTTTGCACCAAATTCTGTTGTAAATGAGCATCATTTCTTACTTATTAAAGGAAGGGGGAGGTGCTTTCTTCAAGAGTTTAATCAGTTGCAAGACAAACATAAGGCAGGAGAATGTTGCACTGCAAAATCTCTGTGACCTCCCTAATGTATTGCACAGCTGCACAGTGTTTAATGCATATCAGGCATACAGTATAGAAAGGGAAAATAAAGTGAAAGAAGATGCATCACCTGGCCTTGGAACACAGGTATTCCAAACCATCACTTATATGAAATATAAGTATATGAAATAATGGAAAACAAATTGATTTTCAAATAAGAGTGGAAAGAAGTTTTCTAAAACCCCAGCAATTACAGGAACCTGCAAATTATAGTGCAACATATTCTTGTTTTCTTTTTACAGAGAGAAAAGTTCATAAAGCTTCTGGATCAATTGCACAATTCTCTGAGGATTGATTTATCCAAATACAGGGTAAGTACAACATATTCTGTCTAGAGTCAACATGAGACCCCCAAATCCTTTGGAACAAAAATTTACAGAATTTAATCTGTTTAACACCAATGTTTTTCCAGTCTGACAAAAAGAAAAAACTTAATATTTTCTTTCCAAAAGCTAAAAATGGGTCAAGGGATTATCACATATTCAAGAAGTAGTAGTGTTCAATAACTTTGATTAAATTGGTCTATAACTAGTCTTAAGTTGATTAAGTTAATTCATCTGGGAATTACCTTCACTGACTCAGGCAGTGCAAAGTGCAGTTACTGCTGTATTTTTTCTGAGAGCATGACATCTTTGCTACAACTTGTATGCTAAGATCCTAGTAATGCTAAAAGATCTTGCCTCCTTGTTTTTCTATGTGGTAGGAATTCCTTTCATTTCTGCCTCATGGAATCTCCTTCCCCTGAGCTGTGCTCCACAGCCAGCATTTCAGGAAAGCAGGCACTGTTTGGTTCTGCACTCCCTCTCCTTCTCCAGTCCACTGGATCATGGACCTTTTGGACAATACCTAAGTTAAGGCTTCATCACCTGTGGCTCTCCTTACAGCTTCCAGGAGTGGCAGCCTCCAAGTCAAGGATTTGTCTGTTCAGGTGGCCTGCTCTCCAAAACTGGAGGAGAAAGGGAATGTTTGAAAGAACCCCAAGGCAATAGAGGGAGTGGAAGTTGCACATAGTTTTTAAGACCATATCCTTCATGAAGGAGATATGTTCATGCCAAGATCTTTTAATTTTGAAGAATGCTATCCACACAGTATTGTAGCATGAGGCTGATATTTCATTACTAGGAAGTTATTTAAATAACACTATTTCCCATCACTCTACTAACCCAGAGATTGTAGTAAAAATTGAATATATTATTTCTACATTAAGCTTACTACAGCATTTGTAACTACAAATTATGTATGTGCCATGTAAAAACCAAAAATTAATTTCATTAGCAACAGTTTCCAGACTTCTTGTAACAGTTTTTACTCCATTTATGTTTTGGAAGTATCAGAATATTTTAAATTATTCATATTACAAGTGCAGGAGCATTATCAAAGGTGTTCCTACTCACGTGCAAGGGATACTCATCATTAACTACCTCACAGGCAGAATTGAGGTAATGTGAACATCTCTAATCCATCCAAGGAGCACCTTATGTTTTCTTAGAGAGTTTTTGACTAGTTGTTCAAGGATTTTGCCTGTAACTCAAATTTTGCATGATTCCTCTTTCCCTGATTCGCCAGGATAATTTTCCTGCTAGCAATTCTGAAAGACTCCAGGATTTGAAATCAACTGTGGACCTGCTTACCAGCATTACTTTTTTTCGGATGAAGGTATTGTCCTTTACTTGCACAAATAAATTTCCTGACAGAAACAAAAAGTTTACCTTTTTAATTAGTTTAAGGTCCCGTTACATAGAGCATACTTAGCTGAACTCCTTAGGAGTCATATAGAATAATGGTTTTCTACTGATACAATAAAATCACAAGTCAAACAGCAAAATAGCTCTGATAACTATTTGCCTTAGCCTCTCCAAAGGTTGAGATCTAAGTGATGAAGCATGGAAATATTTTTGGAATGGAATGGTACACATTAATATTACTGAATGAAAAAAGAGAAACACAAAGCAGCCTTTGTCATAATAGCATGTGGTTGCATTGCATTAGGCAACTACATAAAGAGAATTAAAATAATCCATTAAGTTAAAGTTTGAATTAATGTATCCTGAAATGGAGTAAGAAGATGAAACCCTTTGCTTTAAATAAATGTTGTTTGGCTGATATTCTTATTCAAAGGAAAGCACATAATTATACAGTTTAATTATTTCCTAAATAATAAAAAAACTTATAAAATGTAAACCTTGAAATGTAAAGATGTAAACTGTTGGGCACACATGCCTCTTTCATCATATAAATATTTTAATTTAAATAAAACTTAGTGAAAAAATCTACTTTCATGTGTTTTAATGTATCTTTGAACTAAATCCGCCTTAATTCAACACAATTTTATTTCTTTTTATCATTGCTTTATTTGAACACTTTTCATCCTGTATGAGAGAACTACATGCAACACTTGGATTTTTTGTGTTCAATCTAATTCTGACATTCTCCTATTTATGAAATATTTAATTAGGTCCTCGAATTGCAGAGCCCCCCTCGAGCCAGTACTGTGGTGAAAGACTGTGTAAAAGCCTGCCTGGATTCAACTTATAAATACATTTTTGACAATTGCTATGATCTCTACTCCCAGTTAGTGGATCAGGTAAGGTCAAAATGAACTTATTCTGTGCTATTGCCCAATCATTATTGTTAGTTTGCATTTAGTAAACAGAAAGCTTTCTGGTGCTCCTTCAAATCAAAGCACTCAGATTTTCATTTTATTTATGCATGGAGGAGCAACATACCACAAATACACCCATAGACAGCTATGAACTCTGAAATGTTTAATATGAGTTTCAAAATGGGCACATTACCTCATAATGGAGTCATCAAGTTGGACATGACTGTGAAATTGTCCAGTGGTTTTGGGGAAGAGGGCGTTTGATCGATTACTGTTTATTTAAGATCTGTAACAGGAAAATAGTTCTTGAAAATCTAACATTTCACTTCTGTAGCTTGAGGAAAAAAATTTAATTTGCTGAAAATTATATAGTCTTTCCAGCCTTATATTTTAATACCTATGATGCATACTTGGATCCAAGCTTTAGTAACTGCTTTAAGAAAGCAGAGGATAATTCTGATACATTTCTTAATATTAGTCTGTCAGGTTGAACTGTCAATGCAAAGTAATTATAGCATTTGTTGTGTTCCAAATGTCATGCAAAATCATTGAGGATACTCTTTATTTTTTAATATAACATGGTCATTCTGTAAGTAATGTTAGAATTAATTACTCTCTTAAAGGAGCATCTCTTCTTTATCATATTACCTCCTGTACCTTGTATTTGCTTTCTGGATGATACACTGAAAAAGTGATGGTTCTGTGACTATTCCAGCCTTGAATGGGATTAACTAAGTTCTTTGGCAAATGCTTTTTTTGTGTGTGTGTATATAATTAATAAGAACACTCATGCTAATGGTATAAGACTTGAAATGAAATTTATTTGAAAGCATATTTCACTTACATTCAGAATATGAATTCCTGTACTTTAGGAAAGGTGATACTTGCTATTCAACATTTCTGAAACAATCATTTATTTTCTCACATTGGATTCCTGTTATGTGAGAAAACTTAACTGTAGCTTTGAATGTAAGAATTTCTCACCAACACCAATAAGCACTCCACGCTTAGTGCTGATGTGTGTTTATCCTAAAACAGATTACATTGTAAGCTGAGTCGGAGTATAAATTAGTGGAAGGAGCAGCTTCAGGCATCACATCTATTTACGTCAGAAAGTGTTCTGTTTTCTCTCTAACGTTTACTCTGCAGCAACGTGATCTTGTCTGGTAAATATAATATGAAGTGCTGCTAGACTGGGTATTACATAAGTCTGCAGTTTATCAGTAGGTTCTAGTCCTCAGTAAACAGCTAAAAGTGATGAAGTCTTACCTCTGTAAAGCATTTTGACAACTGCAAAAGCTTATCCAAAAAATTCACAACTTTTTAATGTGAATCCATACAGTCATTTAGCCTGCCTTTTTTAAAATATGGTTTAAAAGTGCAAGGATATTACAGCTTTTCTGCTTGGTAGAGAATGTAAAACTTGCTTAAGTAAGGGTTCTCTCCAGATTATATTTTAGACACAACAGGCAATGTTGTTATTATGTTTTTCTCTCACACAGCTCTACTTAATGGTGGAGAAATAAGAAGTCCTGCAATTAAAAAAAAAAACCACAAGTGTTCACTCAGTTGGAAAACTGAGTTAACTGCATTTCACTATATTTTTGCACCTCTTGAGTTCTCTTTCACAAGATTTCCAGCAGGGGCAATTTTATATGGAAACTTTAAGCAGACAATTGTCTGTACAGTTACAATCACCAAGCAAAGCAAGAAACTTCAGTGAAGAAGTGTAAAAAGCAAAATTTAAAATTAATAGATTGCATTCAAAATAATTTATTTCTAACAGCAAATCACATCAACAACCAAACAAAAAATTCAAGCAGCAATCACATATGATCTTTATGCCAGACAGCAAAACTGTCTTTCACAGAAGGTGGGAGACAATTCTGAGAAATAGAATTGGTCTGGTTTTAATAGAGAGATGTGTAAAATTAATTCAAAAGACTACCTGAATTCTACATCAGCTCTTGAGTTGTACAAGGGGACTTTGTTCAGCATGATCCTCTTATGGTTTCCTATCAATATATCCAAAAGTGCATTTGGTTTTAGGAACACTTAAGTATGCAGCTTATTTGAACCTGGATCTCTGGAGGCTTTCCAGTGAATCCAGGTGACTGGCTTGTGGTACCAGTTATAATAATGAAGCAGTAACTAATATTTTAATTAACATTTCATTAGCTTTGTGTCCAAACCCCTTAGATTAGACCAGGTTCCACCCTTAAGCCTTCCTCAGTCCCCATTCCCTTATCCCTGCTGGCCTCCCCATCAGGTGAGGTCCCCTCCCCTCGGAGAGAGGGAGTTCCTACTGCATGGTTCTGCAGCACAGGAGGTTCATGTTCTAGCTGCACAGCTGAGCTTTGAGCTGTGGGTACCGAGAACTGAAATCAATGAGCCCCAAAGCAACAAGAAATGGTTCTCATGTAGGTCAGCACCTGCTCTCACCCAGGGGAAGGACTGGCAGCTGCTGTCCTGCTGGGGCCCCTGCACGCTCAGGGTGTGGATCTGTGTGTAACTCAGGGTAACCACCTTCTGCAATTGCTTTTGGCTGCAACCTAAAATTCTCAGAGATGACTGCCACAGTATGTCTAGAAAATATGCTTTAGGTCTGATTGTGTGGGATTGTTTAATTTTGGGGTGAAAATAGAGCAACGACTGTTAAAATTGAGGGGCTCGAACTGGAGTTTTTGGATATTTGCCACTCTAAACGCAAAAAGTAAATCACAAAATATGCTCTGCAGTCTCCAATTCCTCTTTTTATTACTCTCTACCTTTGTGTCAGGCAGACAATCACTGTTAAGAAGCTAATGTCTTGCAGCAAAATATCACTCCTGAGGATATTTCCTGGGGTGAAGCATTGCAAATGCTAACAGTATGCAAAAACGTCATACTACAGTTCCGCACCAGAATACAAAGAACAGCTGATGGCAAAAACCAGTGACTAGCACAGGCAGTAAAACAGGATAGCTTGACAGTCTTACTGACATGTATATTGCTATCCTCATTATTGGAGACAAAGCCCTCTGATGCAGCACATGCAGTATTTTCTGCTTTTAATTAACAGTTATCTGAGTGAAGTGCTTAGCTAGCCTATGTTAAAAAAAATATCCTGGAGAAGTAGTTTAGGAAGCACTTTGATAGCTTTCTGACTCAATTTACAGATATGTCACTCTTTCTGTTTTCTTGAGAAAACAAATTGTGAAATCCTGGCTGATGCTCGCAGTGATTGAAGTCCCTTCAACAATTCTTTTTGCAGTCTTCTCCACTGAGTGACACCAATGAAATGCAGACCATACCCTACATGTTATCTGAAGAGCTCTTGATCAGTACAAATAATTTCATGACTGATAGCACCAGTATACTGGAATAAAACACTGGAGTACTTTATATTTGACACCAGCTCATCAGAACAGGCCTGATATTCTACCTGATGTCAGGGACCTTTACTTGAGTCTTTGCTCAGGTACAGACAGGAGGTGGCAAAAAACAGTTGACTTCAGGAGCCAGGTGTGGTACAGCTGCAGCAGCACAGGACTCTGCCCTTGCTATTTATCTCTCATGGGTACAGCACCTTGGGCTGGGTTGATAATGTACTAAAAACATCCCAGCTCTGGGAATCAGAGCTGTAGATGAGCACATGGATGGGCCTATGCTTTGGGAGCTGGCTCAGTTTTGCTTTGCTCAGTTGTGAGTCCCTGGACATTTTTCCATTTGGGACTTGGGAATCCAAGTCTCATAGTTGTTTTTGACGGTGTACTTTTTGCTCTTTAGTATAAATGACCAAAAAAAAAATTGTTAGATTATTAATTTCTCATAGGAATATTGCAAGAATTGAAGCATGACTGTGATCTGTGGTTTTCAAACACATTCAGAAGTATGAAGTGGGAAATAAAGTGCAGTAGCAAAAGCTATTTACTATAGAGAGTCCTATTTCTCAGGCATGCAAATTTCAGTGTCAAGTAATAATTCTTATGAGGGCCTTTGTTATATTTACATATTGCTTTAGATGCACTGAAAAGGTTCTGTCTTCTTCAAATCTGGCTGCAGAGGGTACTTAGACATCTCTCCTTGTGCTGCAGCATTGTGTTTGATGGGCAGCATGTTAACCACAGTAATAGAAAAACATTTGGTAAATTACCTCAGAACAGAGGTAATAGCAAATAGCGTTTTGTGCTATGGTATTTCCAACCCCATTCTGAGAATTCTCTGTCAGAAGAAGACCAAATCTTACAGGTATAATTTCTCCTTAGCAGCTTGTCTGAGAACAGACAAGCTAAGTAAGAAAGTTAAAGAGCTTGCAGTAAGTGAGGGGCTCACTTTGGTCTTCCTCCACCTATGCCTTGCAGAAGCAGAACACTTCTGGGTGAGTGGGTCAGATCAAAGCCACAATATCACTTGGCTGGCCATTGCAGAGGAGCTCTGTGTGTTACATTGCCCTAAACTAATAGACCAGTTAAACCAGCTCCTTTCACAGCCAGTCCTTGAAGAAAAAGGCTGAAAACTCTTGATGAGAATTAATCCAAAAGAATTTTCTTCCACTTCAGTTGGTACTGGAGAATACATAAAGTAAAGTTGCCTGGAGAAGGTGAGGAAGACTTCCATCCCTGGAAGTGTTCAAGGCCAGTTTGAATGGGACTCTGACCAGCCTGGTCTAGTGGAAGGTGTCCCTGCCAACAGCAGGAGGATGGAAAAAGATCATCTTTGGCATCACTTCCAACCCAAACCATTCTGTGATTCTATGATGATTCTTCAAATAGGGCTTCAGTTTCAAGTAAGTTAATGGTTTAGGAGTTAGTTACTGTGCAACAGCACTGCACAGGGAAATCCCTCACAGGTTTTGAATGCATGTCTGCAAGTGGTTTCTGGCTTTAGTCTCTCTTGAGTAAATTCCGTAAGGCCAAATTTTCATTATTTTAGATATTAAAAATACCATTAAAATTAAATACAATTCCAAAAATAGGTAGGCATAATATGTGGATGTCTACATATGTGTATATTTTCTGGTAATTCTACATTAAGTAATATTATATGTAGTACAAGTAACAAATATGCAGTTTAAAATATGGAAGAATTGTTAAAATTAGTGATTCATTATCTAAGACTGGTCTGTAAAATTGCCCTCTGTACCCTTGTGCTGATCAAGGCTACTGTGTTGGTTTCCATTGAGTTTCCACTGTATCATTATTTATATAGAAAAAATTGTATTCTGAAACCTAGCTTGGGGCTTGCAGCAGACAGCAATATATAACTTTCTGATATCATAGGATTCAAATTTATCAAAGTCACACAGATAAAAATTGATTGCACAGAACATAACAAAATAAAAACAAAGAAAATTAAACCAGACATTCATCCTACAATCTGGTAAAATCAGTGATGAGAGAAGTTGAAAGCCCTCTGTTTCTCAGACCAGACTTTACAGATTTGTCTCAGGGTAATATACATGTAGATTTTAATCTTGCTTCACACTGGGTCTGAGATTGCCTTCTCCAGTCTCAGCCACTTTCCTAGAGTACAAAATGTTTGTTTGTCAACAGTTTAGGCTCTTCTTTTTTCCATTAAACTCAAAAAACTCCCTCTACATTTTACTTTTTATTTTAAGAGAGTATCAAAACACCAGTAATGATTTTGGAGGCTCTGTGCTGCATGATCCATTGGTTGCATATGAATTCAGGTGACTAGGAAATTGACAGCAAAAGGGAATTGAGAAAAATATTATTCAGTGCAAATAATTTATTTCGATTCATAGCCTATGAAAAATTGCTCTTACACACTTCCTCTTTCTGATTTTGATGTCATCTGTGGCAAAAGACAAAGAATTATCACCTAGTTTGGATGTTGCATTTTAAAAACCCACAGAGAATCTCCAGTACTTACTGTATTTGTGAATCTTAAGTGAATAATATGACCTGTCTTTAAAGACACTTTTCTTACAGGTTTTTGCTGCCACTCTAGGGTGATCCTAAAGACAAGTACCCAAGTCAATTAATATGAAAGTATAAAAACCTGTCTTGTTGCTGAGATATCATCCACTCTTATTGCTTATTTGATCTGCCAGCAGAAGCCCCTTAGGAATATCATTGTAGTGCCTTTGGCCAGTCAATTATTGAGCTTTTAAGTACAGGACATCATATGGCATTTCATGCTTCTGTGCCTGTGGGCAGCATTACCATCTAAAGTGATGTTCCTGGAGGTCAAGATATTTTAAATAGCCTTTCCAATGTGAAAAAGTTCATGGAAAAGAAAGTGATTCTGCTAATTGGCAAACTTGCATTCATATCAGTATTTGGAAAGGTCACTTGGTTACTGGAAGAGCAGTCTGTGATTTGAGCTTGTTCAGTGCTGTATCAAACAAAAACAGAAGACAGGAAACTTCAGAAACTCATTTATTTTAAAATTAAGAATAGTTTCAGTTTAATTAATCATTTTGTCATCTTGCTATATCAAGAATTTTTCTTCCTCTTGACCTTTCAGTTGTATTTTTAAAAAATTCTCATTGTCATCATCCTCTACAATAATAAGCAGTATTTAGGATCTCCTATATCTTTTCACTGTATTTGTGCCAGTGTGGCACTAATTAGGTATATCAGCTACTTAGTTCATGCTTTTACACTGACAGCTTCTGTCAAATACGTATAACGAGAGTGAAAAATAATCCAAATTGAAATCAAATTTCCACCACTGTTTTACCTCATTATAACAGCACTGCACCAAGCCTGCCAGAGTCAGGGAAGCACTGTCAAACACAAAGTGTGGTTTTGGGCATTGCCCTGTGCAGGAATCCAAGAGCTGGACTCTGGTCTTTGTGGGCCCTTTCCAACTCAGAGTATTCCATAATTCTATAATGCTTCTACAAAGGCATCTGTTGCACATAAAGCAAATAATAGTGCTGAAAATAATAAGGTAAAAAGAGCTTGAATGGTTCTGAGCATTTCTAACACACTAGGTAGATTTTAGGATAAAGAATGGAAATAACAGCTAGGGATGGGCAGAACATGCATTTTCTGTTCAGGACATAACACTACATCTGTAATGTGAGACTACTTTAAAAATACCTTCTCTGGGACTTTTAAAAAGGTCATACAGATTTTAAAGAGGTTTCTTTTCTAGAGAATTTTTGTAGAAAGGACCTCCTTGTGCAACTATTACTTTGTAAATCAGTTACTTTTTGCTATCTCTGATAAATAACAGAATTTTGCATTCTGTGATTCACATTTGCAGCCATGAAAAGCTGTCTCAGCTAGATGTCACTTGCTGTGAAATACGGTTCTTAGATAAGATGCTGAGCTACGTATGAGGTGGCTTTGTCTTCTACAGCTCCCTTTCAGTTGGTTTGATTTAACAAGTTTCTGAGTAAAATGGTCTATTAGACATACACCTTTGATATAGAAACAGGGCCTTTTTAGTAAAAATCTAATGTATACCAGGGTAAGCCCCTGTGAGTGACATTAATGCTCTAATGATCATTTCTGTTTTGAAAAGCTCTCTCATTTGCATGCACAGTTGTTAATTGTTGGTGACACCAGACCCACCATCCTTTGACCTGCTTCTGAGCTTTATTTGTGTTGCTTGAGACACTGAGGTGGTACCCTTTGTAGTTCAACTGAGTATGTAGCAGCGTAATTAATGATACTTGTCTAAAATATTCCACAGTGGCCACAAAAACAGTCTCAAATAAGTGTTGTTGAAATTCCCTTTCTGCCATTCTAAATGCTATTCATAGATAAAAGTTAATTGGGGTTAAATTAACATTTAATTAATTCACTGTGACACTAATATAGTGTTAGGCATATTCAAAAAGATACCAGGTCCGTTGAAGTTCATAGTTAGACTAGGTTAGTTAGAATGGTCATAGTTAGACTAGGAATGAGAAGTACAGGGAATATATGCTTAGCCTTGCAGGATCACAGGCATTTTTATTTTCTGACTTACTAGCTGAGACCCCTTTCAATCTCACACAGCAGTGTAGAAGAGCATGTGTAGATCTAGCATGTGCAGACATAGCTCTGTGTGGCAGAAATGATTCCTGCATGTGTCCATACAGAATTAAAAATATTTCTTATCATATTTGGGTCCCTACAATGAAGTTATTTATTGGACATTGATAAGGAATCTGATCCTTCTGCCAAGCAAAGGAATGCAAAATACTTTTGCCTAGGAAATTGTAGGCTAAGAGTTCATAAATCAAGATTGTAGAGACAAAGTCTATCTGTAAATGCACGTTTTAGTGAAATTAAAGAATATAAAATTCTCAATAAAATAAAGGGAAATTCAACTGCTTCTTCATTTAGACCATACATCATAAGCAGCTGTTAGGCTGAATACCTTCAGCATATAATTGAAAACAAAACATTAAACACTCCTCAGCATTGTTTTTCAGTCTTTATTGTGTTGGGTATAAAAGTTCTGCCTCAACAGGCAATTCTACCTGTGCTGAGTCCCAGCACAGCAAAGAATTTAATAATGTATCTAATTACAGTGTGAGCATGCACTAAAAACGAAGTCTCTATTGATCTCCTTTGCTGACATGACAATCTTTGCACTATGGTTCTTTATATTTGTGCACAGCCAAGCACAGTTTTTCATATGTTCTGCTCTGCTGGTTAGCCAGCCTTGGTCCAAAATTTCTAAAGATTCTTAGTATGTCACTCTTCCCAATCAAGGAATAATCTATAAATGGAACTCCCATAGTATTTCAAAAACATGTTGAATCTTGTTTTAACAGAGTAAGAAACAAGAAGTTCCTAAAGAAGAACAGGGGCCAACAACAAAGAATTTGGATTTCTGGGCACAGCTGATTACTCTGATGGTCACCATTATAGATGAAGATAAAACAGCATATACACCAATCTTGAACCAGTAAGTAATAACTTTCACCATAAAAATGAAGAATCGTGGATTTATTAAAATAAGGATAAGAAATACGCCTGAATCAGAAGTTCTATTTTAAATAGAACCTAGGTAGAGATTTTTATACAGAATGTAGCATTGTCATAGTTTGATAAAAACTTAATGCTCTGATAATGGAGAGAAAATCTTTTGGTTTGGGAACATTAAAGATAGGTGGTATATGAGTCATCTCAAGACTTCAGTAGCAAAATATTCTACAAGAGAGATATATGTATAGAAAGGAAATATCAGTGACATTTCAGTGAAGGGAATTTTCAGTGTGATGGTATTAATGGTATGAGAGCATCGTGGCACACGTGCTGTTCAAATCATGCTGAAACACTTTTAGGTATGATTTTTAGGCATGTAATTGTAAAAAATTGAACTTCACAAAAAGATCCTCTCTGAATTCATAATTGGCTGGCTAGACTGACTTGAAAATGTATAAAGAGGAGAGCAGTATCCTGGAGATGGAAGTTGACTTCTCAGAATTGCAGATGTAGCAGATGAGGGAGGTACAATCAATAACTAAGACAAGATAAATAACTTAAGGTTGATACATGAGTAGAATGGAGAGAAACAATTGATAAACACAGAAAAAGAAGGCAGTGCTGGGGCTTGAACATGAAATATATAGGAAGAGTGCAAAGGAACATGTTTCACATATTACAGCTGGAGAAACAGGCCTTGCACCAATTGAAATGTGACGTGATGAGGCCCTGGGGAAAATTTATAGCTCTTTTACCTCTTTGGAGCCATTTTACAGAGAGATTGCAGAAAATCTGGGCATAGTCTGGCTGTGATGACTTACAAAAAAGTTAACATTGAAACCTACATCTGTGTTATGACTAAACAATTAACAGAGGTTTCTGCAATTGAATTTAATTGAATGCTCTGAAGGGGAGCAGGAACAATCTGGTTTTTTCAGCCAAAATAGGATAGATAGTAGAAGGCACTCTGTACATTGAGATGTGCTTGCCTGTTGATAAAAGGTACCATTGTATTTATGGCCCCACAGTAAAAGTGACAAAGAAACCTCCTGGTGATAACCAGAAGCTGAAAGGTATTTCATTGACTCCTTCCTTTACTTGAAATAAATATAGTATTGTTTCAGTCCTGGATAATAAGCATTTCTTTGTTCAATTATCTGTTGCACTGACTTTATTAAGGAATAAATTCTTACTCTATAGGGGAAAGAAAACACTTTTCATGTTTACTCCATTTTTGTGTCGTATTTTCGAATTTCTCCATTAATGAAAGTTCAAGCTTTTGTCTGACAGGCTGTATAAATAATACAGTCATTGTAAAATATCTAATTGAGACAAATACATATATGTGATTCATTTCAGTCTCTTCATTGAAATTAAACAAGTGTAATTGAGGGTTAATTATCCTAAAAATTGTTCTAGCTGTATTTTTTTTACAAATGTGAGGGAGAAAGTAAAGGCATAAAGAACAGAGTTCTTCTAAGGGGATTAGTAGGTTCCCTAAAGTACAGATGAATGATTGTGTAAGATGTGAAAAGAGAATCAGGAGTGGACGGAATTGGGACAGATTAAGGGAGAGAGCTTGTGTCTCTGAATTCTCTCTCTTTTTTGCTGTTGTTTTGTAAGTGAAAGAGTGAACATGGGGAATAACATGTATTTTGGAAGTAGGAGACATCAGAAGTAAAAGATGAAGAGGCTGTATGTGGAAAAAACTTGAAAAACTGTTTAGAGCTGCTTTGGATACTTTTTTTTTAAAAGAAAAGCTTCTCCTAACACAAAAGCAGCATGTAAAAACTGTTGAGAAAAAATAAGACACCCTCTTCCCCTCTGCTTACCCCAGAAAAGAAAATGGGTTGAAATAGATGAATGGGAAGTAGAAGTTGAATACACAGGAATGCTGCAAAAATATGACTCCTTATTAGAAATATATGACCATGCAGTGTCTCAGTGGACTATTCAGGCCTGCATCCATTTGAATCCTGTTTTAGAAATGAGGTAACCAAAGATCTCCAGGAGAGCATTCTGATAAAAGTTTTCAGAATTGTATAATATTGCTCAGAATTCTACTCCTCAACCAGTTTTGGAAACCCTATTTTTATATCCACCTTGGAGGCAAAAATTATGCTGCCATGGAGTAGTTTGAGCTGTATCTGATTGTGAATCCAGATGAAACATGACATGATGGCCTCAGCAAGCATTGCAGCCACTGACAGACCATACCAGAGCACCCAGTGGGAGTGTGGGGGCAACCTGCAGTTCTTACATGACATGAGAAACTTGACAAGTTTGAGGGAAGAACATGGTCTGATGTTTAAGTTGTAAAATCCTCATTCTAGTAGTTAAACAATGAAAAATATGTTTGAAACCTGATTCACAGGCAAATCCGGGGCTTCCTGGCACTTCTAAATATGCATTTTATGTGCTGTGAGACAAGAGAAATTGCTATCAAAATAAAATATCTATTCTAATAAAAGGAACATCAATTAAAAAAACAAAATCTTCAGCTCAAATATGCTTCTGTATTTTGAAAGCAAGATCTAAACTTCAGGTCTCTGCACTTTTTTTTTTTTTTTTTGCATGTATACTCAGAACAGTCAAGTTGTCACTGTAGTATAAACTTAAGAAACAAGACAGCTCTAATGTGACTTTAAAATTTTTTTACTGATCCTTAGATCTTTGCAGTGTTAGGATCTCTTTTCTCTGTGATCACATTGTTTTCCACACAGTGCGGAAAGGACTAACACATGAAATCTGCAGGAGCAGATTTCCTCATGCTTCAGGAGCTAAGATGTTTAATACCTCTGAGAAGCTGGGGATAGTAACTTATGTTTTAGAAACAGCACAATTGTAACCTACATGTCAGTGAGTTATGAAACATAGGTCAGTGGAAAAAAAATTATGGAAGGAAGTGAAAAAATCAGAGTACATTGTGTCATGAATTGGACTGTGTCAGCCTGACTTTAGAATGTTTCTTTTATTAAGTGTATCTGATGTGTATCTGAAAGTATATCTGATGTGTTTCCTGTCTTGATGCAGTGATACTCCTCATTACCAGTTGCACTTTATTCTGTGGAACCATATGAATATCCCTTTTTTCATTGAATTTGTGAACATTATCCTGTGTAACAAAGCTGTTCTCATTCTTTCACCATACCCACTGTAGCTTCTCATGTAACAATGTAACACTGACAGACCAAACTAGTTATGTAGGCTATATACAGCATTCTGTCTTGCCCATTATTTTTTCTTCATGGGAAGAAGTGTTAAAAATAAAGCTTTGGATAGATGGAGGATAGAGCACAAAATGTAAGAATAAATGAGCTCACAGTTTAAATAGAATACATTTTTTCCAAAATCAAATAGAACTTTTGTCTTAAGGGTTAGTGAAGCAGGGGCCATGGCCAGCACTCCACAGATGGTGTGATCTATCCTCTTTCAGCATGCACAGCACAAAACTGAATGTATTCACCCCAGGACTGGTGAGATTTAGCACCTGGATGAGATTGAAGCCACCAAGTATGGAAAATGAGCTATTCAGAGAAAGTGCATCTTAGGTTCAGAGACTTCAATATTCTCAAGATGTAGCAGACTGGAGATTGGGCAGCACAAATTAAGAAAAAGCATTTTTAGTTGTCATGATAGAATGTTCTGGCTTTAGAGTTGAACTAGAGACATGGAGTACTGTCTGGGATAAATGCTTTGGGGGGTTATATATGTTTTACTTATACATCGATTCTTCTCATTTTGTTTGAAGCTGAGTTCAATTTAATTCCATTGATCTGCGGTTTTATATATAGCCCTTCATTAGAACTAGCCAATGAGAACTGTTTTCACTAAATTTTTTCTTAATTAAAATCAATAGAGAGAAGACATAAGTGGCTGTCTTGTAGATGCAATTTAGTATTTTTGGAAATACATAGATATGGTAATGTATGGGCAACATAACTCTTCTGAATAAACTGAGATTTTATATAGTTCCTAGAATGACATAGAAATTGGGAGAATTGTGGCCTATGGGGCAGAAATAACTGTAGCAAGAGCAAGCTAAATGACTGACAGAGCACTCTGCTGGTTGTCCTTTTGCTTCACTGAGAAATGTGAAAATACATGGCTTTTACAAAGATTAGAACATGTAAGGTCTAGAGATTTGCATGAGAATTTTCTCTGATATTTTGCTTCTTAGGGGTCAAAATTTGAAGTAGTTTGAAAATGTTTTCTTACCTAAAAATTAGGTGATAAAATACCAATAATACAAAATACCATACTTAGTATTTGACCTTTGATTATCCCTTCCCTTTAGTAAGACAGCTGCTTGCGTTACCATTTATCTTTTGCATGTGGAATGTGTTGTGTGCTTCTGTTGTGCCTTGGCTATGTCAGCTTCTCCCATACAGTAAAACTGCAAGGATACCTCTGGTAGTTCCCTCATGCCCGTGGCTGACAGCTGTGCAATGCCCACCAGTCTGTCAGAAGTACAAAAACTGTCATCAGTTTTAGGCTTCATTAACTGAAGCCAGGTGGGATGTGTTGAACTAATTTAAACATTGACAATTGCAGTTTGTGTGTGTGCATGTGCTTTCCCAAGTTAAAATGCATAGACAAATCACTAATCAAACAAGTGCATTTTTATCAAACCCAGCCTTGCCTTATGGCCAGCCTTGCAATATGCTCAAGACAGTGTCAATATTAAACCAGTTGTTAAATGCTTCCTCAGAGCAGCACTGGCAAAGTTCAAGCCTGGTGCTAAGAGAGAATTCAGAGTGGACTGGAGGTAAAGAAATTTAGACAGCTGAAATACATTTCAGCTTTGAACAGAAATTAATTTTGTGTTAATAGAATTAATACGAAGTTCTTTAATTAAGCAGTCATAAGCATAAAGAGGGCTCAGTGAACTGAGCTAGCAACTGCCTCTTATTAAAGTGGCAGAGCTAATGAGCTGTTTAAGTACTTTTTCTTTGCAGATATGATCAGGGTCAAATAGGTCTCTAAAATGAATACATTACTTAGATCATACTGCTACCACTTTAAAGTTGAACATAATTCTTATTCTTTCTATGTCAGCAAGACCTTTAAAAATTTTTACATTTTTACAGAAATTATTACAGAATATTTTCTGAACTTGATTAGCGCTTAACTAAAAGGTCAAAATACTTTGAATCCAGTTCTCTGCTAGTATAAAGTGTAATAACCTCAACACAAAAGCCACACAGCTCTGTGTATTTCCTCATTAATTTATACGGGAGTATTTTATGTACTCCTGGTGAACTGTGGGTGTATTTGTGTGGCTCTCACTGCACCCCTGTGCTATAAACAACTGCTTTATCCCACTGGGAGATTCTGTGTTCTACTTTCGGATCTTCGTCTGCCTGACCTGCCTGGCTCTGCCTCTGTGTCCTGAGAATGGCTTATATTGATGTCAGCTCCACACCTGCGTTAGACAGCCCTTTTTTAAGACAAAGAATGTGACAAAAACACGGTGTTGATCACTAAAATGCCAACTTTCGCTAGTTGCTAGCAGTGAAAATGGTAACTCCAAGATTAAGGCCTTCCTTTTGCATTGAATAAGAAGCAGCTGGGATCTGTGAAAAATTTGTGTAAAAATACTTAACTGATAACAGCAGAAAGTATCTAAAAAGGACTTCTCAAAGATTACATGAAGCATGAGACCAAAACTAAAATTTTGAATCAAAATCTGCTTTTCGCTACTTGTTATATTCTTTATTATTTTATCTATACATCAAGGTGGAAGTCTTCAGTGAATTGGATTCTATGAGTATATACACCAGTATAGCTTCACAGACAGCTTCACTCTTTTCCAGTGTCAGAAGGGAATTAAGGAAAACCTGTGGCTGCTAAACATCTGAGCCAACTGTTTCATGTACTTCATAAGCCATCTGATTTATCTAAAGTTGAGGAATCATCTGCAAGATAGATGAATGTTTCTTGATTTAAAATATCATGTGAGGGAAGTTTTTATTTGAAGGTTGGATGGTTTATATAATTGTTACAAAACATAAAATATGGTAAGTGCATACTAGGGGAATTTTTTTGTGGAAATATTTGCCTTTTTGTTGTGCAGCTGTAAGCATCATTGCTAGCAGCAGGTGAACTGATGTAATGTGATTGATTGCAGGTTCCCTCAAGAGCTGAACATGGGAAAAATCAGTGCTGAAATCATGTGGACTCTGTTTGCCCAAGACATGAAATATGCTCTGGAAGGTAATTAGAACAAACTATTAATTACACTAGTGCGTTCACCAAGACTGATTTCCACTGCAAGTGATACCTGGCATCAGAATTCTGTGTGTGATTAGATCTTTCTGGTGTACTTGTTTAAGATGCTTCATAAGTTAGTGAAAAAGAAGGGTTACAAGGAATCAAAACTTTGCACTGTGAATATATGAAGTTATCTGTGAAAGAAGAACACAAAAGAATTGTGACTTGAATGCTGCTTCTTAGATCTGAGAAAAACCATCAGTGTCCAAAGAGACACACATGTGCTTGCTAGAGAACATTGTAGACACTCCAATTTTTCCTCACTAGCTGAAAATTGCTAATTTGCCCATAAGGAACATTTGTGGAATGAAATTATGGAGAAAGCACACACTTTTAATTAAATCTTTTTGTGTTCAAAAGGCAGGATGTATTCATTCTAGTTCCAGGAGAATCAAATGCAGTTTCATTTTATCTCTTAAGATATTGTGGTTAACCATTGTTAAAATACATGGGGTTTTGCCATATAGCAGACTGTCTCCAACTAATGGCTTCAAACACAAAAAAGTATGGTTATTGCAGCAAATCAAGTAAAAATAACTGCATGAAATTGGCATGGTCTTTAGTTAAGTCTGCTGCTAACTACAGAGCAAGTCTAAAAAAAGGGTGAGAAAAAAATTATGAGGTTGGATTTTAAAAACAATGCAATTCAACAGGCATAAAGGATTAAAAACCCCAAATATTTAAAGATACACTTCTATATTATTCTCTCTAGAATGTCAAATGTGATAATATCAGTGCAGTGGTGCTTTGATGGCAAGTTTTCATAATAATAAATAAAGAGAAAAGATGAGTAGCTAGAATGGCTATTGATGGAAGAACTGTTTTGTTCATCTGCTGTTGTGTTACTTTATTTTCTTAATTGTGTTATTTGAATGTGGAACTTCCATACTAAGCACAGCAGAGGAGAAAGGAAGGAAGATAATTAAAATATGTACAAAAACAACAGAAGACATGAGACATCTTAGATGTGGGTAGGAGAAGAGATGTTCAAACTATTGTTGCAAAGTGCTGTTCTGTAGTCATGTCAGAGTGAATCAGAAGTACAAGTTTGAGAAAGGATGTCAGGCAGGAGATCATCCTTTAAGAGCGATCAGTGAAGGTAACAGCTTCCAAGAGCTGAGAAACATGAGGACCAAGTGAAAGCCACTGTTTTAGATTAAAGCATATTCCTGGTTCCATCAGGGAAACAACCTTCTATCTGGAGAGGCTGTCAGTCAGGAACAGCTATCAGAAAACTGCTGTTCTGTAACTCAGTGTTGTGATTCCCTCATAGATAGCCCAGATTACTGAGGATATCAAATAGTCACCAATTGCCATGGCTTCATAACCTTGGGGGTGTGGTTATACTCTGCACACGGACATCCCTGAGCACCCAGAGGTTGTACTGCTTTAGCCATTGATCTACAAACATTCTGCACTGCAACAAAATAATTCACAAATAGTCACTCACTCTATTTGTTCATTAGAGCACACTGATCACTGAAAAGGCAGCTTCAGATCAAGCCTTGGTTTCTTTCTTGGTTGTAAAGGATAGAACAAGAAGGTCGTAAGAAAGAGTTAATTATACAATATATAAAGTGTGGACGTTTGGACTGAACCAGGACGACTTTAAAATAAATATCAATGTTGATATTAATCCTTATTCTGCAGAGAGAGATGTAGAAGGCATTTGACTTTCTGTGTTCCAGACCAGTCCCTGACTGTGGTCTTATTTCTGTGTTGCTGGGGATACTGACTTTCTGAGGAGAGTAAATGCCATTTTTGGCATTAGGAATTCTAAACTGCTCCCAGAATCATTAATGAAACAGTTCCTGCATATAAATAATAATTAAAGGAAAATGAAATTAGTATAAGTTATTATTCTGAAATTAGTATAAATTATTATAAAGATACACAATTTCACCTTCTATGATTTTGTCCCTAAACAGGAACCTCAATAAATCCAGTCACAAATTATAGATCAGTATACTCACCCTCTACCCAGCTTTGCTGGGATTTGAATTATTAATTCTTTCCATAGATATTCTGCAAACTGGGTTTAACTCAGTTGTTGATGGCAATAATATTTTTTTCTTTAAATTCTATAAGATTAGAAGCAAGCTCTTAAATATGTTCACAGTTGGTTCTCATGGTTTTAATGGAGTTCATTAAAATGCATTGCATTCTGCTATGCCACTCTAGCCTTCCAAGTTATTAACATAGGCTACCATCTGTTCATACCTAGTGTCCAGGGCTGTGATTGCAATCTTTCCCTACTCTAATTTAGTATTAATCTCCTGAAGCAGCATCTTTTGTGTTACGAAGTTGATTCCTTTCTGCATCCAATCAAGAAGCAATGAACTGGTCCAGCATAGTTTGCAAAAGGATTGCTCATGTGATAAAATAAAAGATTAACTAGTCCAAGATCCTGTTCCTGGTTTTACCCACTTTATGTATTCATAAATATATCCAGCCACACCCATCAGCTTAAATTTAGGAAATAGGAAGACAGCAAACACTGGAGCATCTGCACAGTTCAGAATGGGTGTTCAGGCTGTCTCCTCTCTGCTGAATCCTGAAAAGTAGGTACAGCTGAATCCCCCCTGGATCTGCTCAGGGGGTGTGTGCAGTGCAGATCTGCTGCTCTCCAGCAGTGCTCCTGCTGCTCTCCTCTGACCACCTCCTCTTGTAGAACAACCCAGCAGCTCTGTGAGGGGCACCAGCCAGCACCACACACCCTCTGCCTTCTCTTCTCCCTTGCTCCTTGCTGGGACACTCCAGCAAGGAGGCTGCTGCTGTGACATGGAGAGGTCAGAGGGGAGAGCAGCTGCCATGGCAGTGGCCTTTGGCTAGGGAAGAGCAAAGCCATGTCTCTGTGAGTACCAAGGCAGTAAATTGGCATTGGTGGAACAGCTTGGTTTTTTGGTGAGGGAGGAAAGGACATCCCAAAGCACAGTTCAGGTCTGCACAGCTGCCAAGATCAGGGCTACACTGTGCCAAGCTGACATGCCTTGGAAACAAAACCGTACTAAAATCTGGTATTGAGTTCATAATTTCATTCTAGATTTTCTTCCAATTTAAGTTAATTAAAATGTTTAGCCTTTGGATAGTGTTAAAAGTTTTATGCAAACTTTAACAAATTGAATTCACACCAGCTATATTTCCCTTTTTTTCTGGTCTAATGGATTATTTTCATGTATAGACTTTGCATGAAGAAGGTATCATATGTTTCTCTTTGAGACTTGTCTTTATTAAATTTGGTCTCTTTGGGGTGTTTTTCTTCTTCGCAGATTGTTCATGAAACGTCAGTGGTTTGCATGATACATTATAGATGGTTGTTTGGCATTTAGTTTACACAAACATGTGATCTTATAGAATGGTAATATTTTTGTACTCTCTGATCCCCCAATTACTCCATATTTATGCTGCAAAAAAATGAGAAGAGAGAGAGTTTCACCAACAGTGCATATGATTTATTACTGACTTCATATGGTAGGCAATCTTTTCCTTTACAAGTATAAAGATGCAAAGGTTAAAAGATGATGAGAGAGTAATAAGCTGAAATCAGACCTGCAATTGCAAAGTATCTTCTTTTAATTCTTTGTCCTCAGAAATTTCTTTTTTTTGGATCTTTCAGATCTCTGACTTTTGAATAGGTCAGATCAAATGTCTGAAACTATCCAGTCTTTTAGAAAGAAAACATCCTAATTGCTGTTATTATGATAATCTAATTCTGGTAGTGGCCAGAAGTCAAGACCAGAATTAGGCGAGAAATTAGTTGGCTGCTGTGTAAATAACAGCAATAGACAGTCTCCATCCTGCAGAGCTAAGATTCTAAAGGTCTTATAAAAATAGGAAAAGGAGTTAGTCATTCCACCATTTTATGTATTTAACGTAGGTTTGCTTTTCAAGTTTGCTGTTGTCTTCGGTGCTTAAGAATCTTTTTTCCTGGTTCTCTGACAGATACTTCTGTGATAGAAACTGATAAAGTGATTTGAAAGAGAAGAGGCAGATCCAGGAGTTGGTGCTAAGCACAGAGACAGCATAGAAAAAAGCCAAAAATGCTAATGCTGCCCAGAGAAAGGTCACACCATTTGGTGGCAGATTTCAATCTATTTTCACTCCAAATTTACAATTCACAAAATTCCCCTTAAGATGGAGTACGGTCTTGATTTAGAGGGAGGCTACAGAGGTGAGGGAAGGTGAGACTGAGGTTTTGTAAAGGACAAGAAGGCAGCATCCACAAGAATGCAGGATGTCATCACTAGCAAAATATAAAACCTTTTTTTTTAGTTAGTCTCATTTCTGCATTGGCACTTTTCAACAAATGTATGCCATGCTTATCTTTTCAGACACCTGAGGAATTAAGAGTCCTCTGTGGTAACTCAGAGAGTCTGTAAAGGCAAAGTCAAGGAGATTACACTTAAACCTTCCTTTGGCAGAGGAGATAGAATGTTGCTGTGATTAGAGGAAGAGGGGAGTTAGAAATGTTCTTTATTCCCTGTAACAGACACGGATATTGGTAACAGCAGGTACACTTTGTACGTCCTGGGGGCTGAGCTTCCTAAGTATGAGAACCCACCTGTCGAGGGCAAAGCAGAGCTCTCCAAGCTTGCCTAAAAAGCACCATAGCCATGCCAAATGGCACTATTTTGTTGGTGTTTGTTAGACCCACTAATTAAGACAGATGAAGTAGACAAAACTGCTCCCAGGGGCTGAGTTAATACTTCTTCATATTGTGCTATAGCAATGTATCATCTTGCTTGGAACTACCCCAGAGATCTCTGGTATGGCACAACCTTGCAATTGGGACTGTTATATCTATAATCTCCTTGTTCTCTAACCCATTTTATTGGATTTTACGCATTGAACCATCATCAGAACAATGAGTACAAGTAGTACTACTTGTACTTGATTACTGCAGTACAAATCTACAGTAATCTTAGCAAGTTCAAGCTTCTGTATGTCTGACTGTAGGTGTACTCATGGTGCCAAATTTACTAGAAAAAATGTAGTGCATCAGTGAATGCCTGACTTCATTGTTCAGTCTTAAACTTGTCACTCAATACTAGCAATGTATATTGTCCTGTATATTTAATAATGATAGGTCTGTCCTTATTTATTCTTCTTCTAACCAATGACCATTACTCTTGTTCTTAAACACTATTATTAGCTCTTACTCAGGTAATCACTTATTGTAAAAAATAGTGTATAAACTTTTCCTGAGCGTTGCCGAATTGTGACAAAGGCAATTTTTTGTTAGTCAGCTTGTACTGGTACCACCATGCTTGATAGGTTATGAGTGTAAATGGTGCTGTAAATGAACCCTACACTGATTAATAATTACAGATTATTTATAGCTCACTTGGCCCTGTCCTTTCCACAAAAGGGTGAGTTGAAGGGAGAAATGTTCTGTTCAGCTGGATGGGCTGTATAGCACCTGTAGCAGCAGGGGCAGGCAAGACCTCCTCCAGAGTTTGTAGATACGTCAACCCAGGAAAATATTTTGCTGCTTTTTTCTTGTCCTAGGTTACTATCACTAAGATGATACCACTTTATTCCATCTCATGTTTGTACAAAAGCTAGAGTTAGATCTTTTCTCTGAACTAACTTTATGGCTGGGGAAGAAAAACAAAAACCCTAAACAAACAAAACCTCTACGCAAAAATGTGACTTTGTTCCCTCAGACAGTCCCTTGAATTGTTTAGTCCCAGCATTGTTTAGTAGGTGCTGCACCTCTTCCTGCATTCTGTGAGCTAATCACACAATGAATCCCCATGTATTTTGGACTTCTTTCATTGAGAAACAGAAACTAATAACAGCTCTCTGGAAAAGAAATACTTTTCTTTATCAACTAGAACACAATATTTGAGTTAAAGAAAATTAAAAGTAACAAGCAACCCCTGCTATCTTTAATCTTGCCCATTTTTACTAAGACACTGCTTTAAAGCTTTCCTCACACAGCAGCTGTTCTTCTCCTAGTCTCTGTTTTCTTAGGCTGAAGACTCAGTCTTTTACTTTCAGGACTGTTCTACTTGCAGAGATTCACTTGTGGTTTTCTCTGCTATAGAATCTGAGGTCAATTTCCTCTTACGGGGCAAGTGCATTAGTTCTAAAGTAAACATTTGATACTGCTTCACCCCCAGGAGAATAGGATAAATCTGTTAAAACTGCTTGTTTCCACATTATCTTTTAATAAGCCTTAAGTGCAATTTGTTGGGTAAGAATTAGAGACCTCTCTGGTTTTGCCTTTGCAGGCAGAGCCGGATTGAACACAGGTAATTATTTAAGTGCAGCCTCACATTTATCTTCCTGCCAGATTCTTCCTGGTTTGTACTTCATTCTACTAATTGCTTGTAAAATGCAAGCATGCCTATTAGATAAGGTTTTATGCTCACTTTGCATACTACCAATGAGGCAAAGAGCTCTGAAGAGTCAGGTCTTCATGGAAAGACACATTTTTTTAAGAATTAAGCAATAAGTAGGTGGAAGAAACCTATCACAAAAATTACATTGAAGATGGAAAGCTGAGTTTTCAGTAGTTAAGTTCCAATGCTATTGAAGTGGTCTTTGTTAGCTTTATTCTGTTTTCCATCCCAGATTCAAACATTATATTATCAAATCATAAAAACATTGAATTTGAGTTCAAGTGGACCTTAAAGATCATCCAGTTCCAACCCCCATGCCATGGGCAGGGATGCCACCCACTAGACCAGGTTGCTCAGGGCCCAATCCAACCTGGCTTGAGCACTTCCAAGGATGGGGCATATAGTCTCTTTGGTTTGCAATTTTTATACATATTAAAGTTTTATGAAAGCTTAATCAATATAAATTGGATTCCTATATTAGCATTACTTTTCTTCTTTTATTAATTTTATTACTTCCATTACTTCCATTACTTTCATTACTTTCTTTTTTTTTATTACTTCAAATAGATGTTGAAATATCAGTAAGAAGTATTTGAAATTTCAATCATATTCTTCAGAACCAGGATTTTAATTATCATCACAGATCTCATATCAGATAGAATGGACTATTTCTTCTGCTTCATTCATAGCTTCCATTTCCTTACACATTCCATGGTCAGTAAATATACAAAGCAAGAACTCTACCAGCAGTAAAAAAGCATAGTTCAGATTATTTCACTCACTGGAAGCAAGTGCTTATTTCCATTGATATTCAATAGTAGGCACGTATATCTAATGACAGAATTTTGTCTCCAAATGTTTATTCTTTGAATGTTATCTATTTAGTATCATGGTATGTACATTTCAGTCTGATATGATATTGAAGGGTGAAATTTATACTGAGGTTGATTTTACTCATTTACTTGTATTCCTGGCATTTTTCTTTTCTTGGCAGCAAGCAAAACAGAGCAAGTTCATGCATAATCAAGCTGCACATCTTGCATTACCCTTTTGGTGATAATCCGTCCACTTTTCTGGAACTTTTGTGGAAGTATTTGGCTTTGGAAGTAGTGATTAATTGATGAGACTAATAGGAGTAATAAGGACTAAAAATAAGCAGTAGGAAAAGCAACTGGTTAATGTTACTAAGATATCAAAGTTAATTTGCCTAAGTAATCTGAAACATTTAGGCGATATGACACAGTGGGTAAAAAATGGCAAATGCAATGTTTAGAGTAGAAGATAGGGTAGTTTTCAGCAGGTTCATACATCCCTCATGATCTTACATGTTGCATCTCTTAAGTAGTGTATGACATTGGTGTTTGATGCCCTTCAAGTGCCCATGAGACATTTACCTCTCCCAGGGAACCATGTACATCTCTGCCTTTTCTGACACTGAGCCAGTGACCCTGAACTCTCCTGCACCTGCTGTGAAATGTCAGGCAAAGCAGAGCACTGAGCAAATGGCCTCTTGCTTTGAGAGCTTCTCATTGAGTGTAAAGGGCAACGTCACATCAGCTTTTACAGTGCACTGCATTGAGTCAGGGGTTGATTAGCAGCTTCCCCTGCAGGCAAGAAGACAGAAAAAAAGAACAGTGAATCCGTTTTCCCTCACCTTTCAGAATAAGACAGTCTGTCTTCCTTCCCTGATCTCTGTTACAGAATCACAGAATTGCTAGGGCTGGCAAGCACCAGTGGAGATCATCCAGTCTAACCCCTCTGTCAAGGCAGGGTCACCTGGAGCAGGTGGCAGTGGGAATGTGTCTGGGTGGGTTTGGAATGTCCCCAGAGAGGGAGGTTCCATGACCTGTCTGGGCAGCTGTTCCAGTGCTCTGCTACCCTCAATGGAATGTTCTTCCTCACTGAAGGAGGAAACTGAGATGAAACTTCTTGTGGTTTAGTTTATGGCCATTGCTCCTTGTCCTGTCACTGGGCACCACCACAAAGAGTCTGGCACCCTCCTCTTGGCACCCTCCTTGGAGATACTTATATGCATTACTGAGATCCCCCCTGAGTCTTTTCTTCTCCAGACTAAACAGACCCTCTCCTCTCCTCATAAGAAAGATGTTCCAGACCCCTCATCGTATTTGTAACCTCCACTGGACCCTCTCCAGTAACTCCTCTGTCCAGGGAGGAAATAGGACTCCATAGTAAGGAAATCCTTGAAGATCTACAATGCCTTTCTTAATTCATGCACGTTGCCTTAATATGCGTATGCCATCTCTTCTTCAGTTTCCCATTTGCACAGCTTCGTCACCCCACAGAGATGTTCTAGGTGCAGTCCATTATGTTTGTGGAGTGTCCAAAAATATTTTGATGAAAATTTCCATGTAAAGGCAGAGAAAAGATTGACCGTGTAGAAGTCTGTTGTGAAAGATACAATTTTATATTTTTTTAAAGGAGAATTAGAGGAGGGATTAGAGATAAATGTAATCCAAGAAGAAGGTAATGATGGAAGTTTTTCAGGGTTTGGTTTGTTATATTCATCTTGACACAAAGAGCCCTTTCAGAAAGGTCAGTAGTATTTCACATTATGAAAATCAATGTAAATTATTCATAATTATCAATTAGTTGTGTTCTACTGTCTATTTCAGTTAATAGCCAATGACTTCCATTGCCTTTAGTAAAGTACAAAAATCCTAGGATGAGATTCTAGTAGAACATAATGTTTCCTTCTAAACCAGTGACAAACTGAGTTAAATTCTTTCTTCATTTGTGGCCTGTACACTGTTGCATTCACACAGTCAGAGGTGGAAGGTTTCTTTCAGCGGTACAGGGATTAAATCTAGAACACTATCAGCATAATACCCACATTAAAAGAGGCTGTGGCATAGCAACCGCTCCTGTATTGTGGGGAAATTGCACTGGGATCAGGTGCATTGAACATTAACTTCTACTTTTAGCCCAAACGTAGGTGCATCATTCCATGTAACGTTTCCACAGTCATTCAGAGGGAGGAATACCAATGCATACCCCATCCCTATCATTCCTTACCAGAGCTTATCTTCCTCTAGATGTACTCAGTTTTGTGTTCCCAATTACCCTTCTCAATTATATGACTCCAAGTTTGGAAATAGCAGGTTTTCTGAAACGGCAGTTTTGGAAGAAATAGATAGCAGCTGGTAGTCTCTAGAAAAATTGGTAGGTAATTATTGCAAATAATATGGAATTATGTCACAATGGTTGAGAATAACATTTGAGTTTTGATGGGAAAATTTGCAGCTAATCCAAACACAAATCCCTTATGCTTAGTCTCAACCATTTCTGTTTAATAAACTGTAGAGCAATAGAATGTATGTCAGTCAAACAAGCTAGTTGTGATGTAATTAATTGGCTACACATAAATATTCTTTATAGTAATTAATCCCTGAAACATTCTTTATAAAGCCTGAAAATTGTAGAAGTTTGGTTTTTTTAGAAAAATCTATTTACGTGTATGTAGTCAATTTGTTCATTTTTTACAGACTAATTTCCTTGAAGTTCTTGTCCATAAAGATTTGAAATATACTTTAAAACTATATTATTAGAATCATTCAAGCAGCTTAACTATACATTTTTACAAAAAATATTGTCTTGGAAACTGCTGTAGAAAAAAAATTGCTCTGAGTTTTTGTACCCAAATAAGGAAAATCAGAGTTGAACAAAATATCAATTTGATTATCTGAATGTTTAAAATGTTCATACTTTATGAAGGTTTCTAGATTACCCTTTTTTCCTTTTTTAGCAACTAACACATATCAAAAATTACATGGAAAGTCAGAGTGATATTATTACCTCAAGGTTAAAAAGAAAAAGGATTCCATAGTGAACAAGATTCTATTCCAGTTTGTTAAATGACATTTAGCTATTTATTTAGTCATAGTCATGTAGCTATTTCTGCTTAGCAAGTCAACATTATGTCTTTTATTTGTTGCTTTAAGAAAATCTTCTCGGCTTTCTTCAGCAATTGCTGGAAAAATGAACGAAAGCTCAAACATGATTCCAAAGTACTGTTGTTTGGTCAAGGCCTGTGAGGAAAGTACCTTGGATTATAGTCCTTCCTATTATGTTTCTTTATAAATTTTTCTCTAAAAGAACTGCTGCCTGCAATTAAATTTTGTGCCTGATACAGTGTCACCAGGTCTGTGCTGATTTCATCACGCACCAAGTTTTTTTGCATATATTGATGCATTCCCTGTAATAGCTTTCAAAAACAATCTCTCTTCATTCTTGGGTATACAAATAACATTGGAGCAGATTTTATTTTTTTCTTCAGTGCTGTTGCTTACTGGAGGTCTTGTTAAGGGGGTTCCCATCTCTGTAATTTGTACCAGTGAGATGGAACAATTCCATACAGTTTTCATTGTGCTTGCACTTACAGTGTCTGTTGCTGCTAGCCTGTGGAATCATTACAGCATCACCCCTAAGGAGCTATTCCTCCCAATATTCCACCCCAAGTGGCATCAGCAATGTAAAAAAGTTACACTTGCTGGAACTGCAGTTTCTAAAAGCAGCTGAAGTACCCCATACACACAACTAAAGTTTGCAGATACTGCAGTTTACAAGAATCTTATCAGTGTTGTTTCATTGATGCATGACACAGTGGTGTACAATATGCCAGCATGGGAACTGAACATGACCTCTTTATGAAACTAATTAGATGAGCAGATGCTTAGAAAAATATGTGGCACTACAAGAAATGTGTCAGGAAAAGAGCACTACAAACTAAAAAACATTATCAGCCTTAGGTTTGCTATACTGGAGATTTCCTTACCTAGAATCAGTTATGAGAATGTTCAGGTATTTCTGTTCATCTCTCCAGAGAGCACATTTGCACACAACTGGCAAGTTTAGTTCCAGACTGACTCAGTAGTATAATTTTGCAAAGCAAGAGTGGAGTTTTTCAAAAAGAGTTATATTGTGCAGCTACTACATCTGTCTTCCAGAAAGGCCAAAATGGATATGTGTGTATAGGGAAACATGGCACAAGCTTTCCCTCCAGGAAAATAGGCACAGATCTCCAAAATGTATCCAGGTATCCTGTGGTGGCTCACATTTACATTAGCTTGTGCAAGATGTTCAGAAATTAAGGAAGCAATCTATTGGTCCTAATCTAAATTCAGAACACCTACAGTGATGTTGCTGCGCTTTGTAACCAAAATCCGTGGTTGCCATGGATAAACCCATCTATTATCCAGTTAAAATTGTCACTGCTGACTCATATGGGCACCTGTTTGCTCCATTGTTTGGTTTATCTGAACTGAAGAGGTAAAATGCATAGATACTAATGACCTCATATGTCCTGTGAAGTGTTTGCTGATGTTCTCATACATTAATGTCAGGGATTCTAGATGCATTTTTCACTTATGTGTAACTAGAAATAATATCCTGGGAGACTCTTAAAATATTCTCTACAAGGCATATGAGCCTGCAGAAAAAAGTTCAATTATTCCCAAATTACTTTTGTGCTCATTTTTAATGTTATAAATCTTAGCCTTAAAAAGAAAATATCAGTAAATGATATGTGTAAGTTGTACCCTCCTGGACAAGTTTGCCAATTAGTGACAGTAGCTCATTTTTAAAATTGAAATTGGCATTTCCTTGGTTTGTGATACTATAGCAAACATTCTCAAGTTACATTGTATAATCTAACAACCCATTTATGCAAAGCTTGAATGAAAAAGAAGTACTATTCATTTCAGAAATTCCATTCTTTTGGGATGCAATGTAGGATAGACTTTTAACAATTACTTAAGCAGCAGATGTGCGGTGAATTTCATAGCAATAACATAATTGTTGTCAGTGAAAGACTGGTCTACTTTGTGAGAATACCTTTTATAGAGCAAATGTTTTGTCATCTAGCTTTCTGTACTAGTTTGTGAAAAACCTGCTACCAAAAAAAAAAAAAAGATTCCTCAGAACCATGACAGAAGGTAACATCTTTCTCTCTGTGGTCCTGTTTAATGCTACTAACAATGATACTGTGCTGGGGAGTAGTATTCTCAAGTAGCATGAAGATGAATAAATGCAATATTTAGACAGAAACTGATTTAGTGATTTTTCTTGAGTGTGATGGAAAGGCAGTGAAGGTGAAAATGCTAATGCAATGCTAAAAAGGCAGTAAAGGCCCACGGGGGCACTTCATAAGCTGATTTGCACAAAACTTAGTAACTCACTGCATAATAAAATTCATCTGAAACACTTGTCAGATGGCATGGTGTACCACTGGATTGGTGATTTGGCATAATAATAAAACTGAACATTTCCTTCTAATGTACCTGGCTAGATCTGAAAACACAGAATGTGTCATTCACAGTGCATTTTCACTGACAGAGAATCCAATGCTACATTCAAGTGTATGACAGAGGATGGGATGCTCCTGCTGTTACAGAAAATTAGGTTCCCTTCCAAATATATGAGATTTGTATAATGCTGCGTTGCAAAGCAAGCAGAAGTAAGGAGCAAAAAGGAGGTTTGAAACTGGTAAATTCTTAATACATAATATTTACACAAGAACATCAATCCTGCTGAGCACCTGAATTAGGTGATTTTTTAAGGGAACTGGAAAAAGAAATTACTCTTTTGCTTAGGGAGGAATGTGCAAGTGACATGACACCTCAAACAGATGAGATCTGTGGAGATTTTAGGAAGCTGTGAGCAGTAAACAAAGGTATGATTACTCTGCCCAAAACTTGTGGATCCCTGGTTTTGTGCTGAGGGAGAAGGAAATGAAAGATTTGAGCAAGGATAAAGTGCCTGTTAGCTAAGGGAGAGAAGGAATGAAGCTGTCCAGGTCTGCAGTGGCTGAAGAATGCAGAGCATAGTGTACAAGCCAAAACAAGGATCAAAATCCTGGAAGAAAGATGGACATTGTTCCAAACAAATTAAATCTGGCTTCAAAAATGCAGAAAGTGGTTACAGGTGGCTCCATGACTTCTGCCACCCACCTCCATCTGCATATTCAGTATGTGGAAAACAGGACACTGAAAAGGTGAAGTCCATTTGAAAAATTTCAAAAACACTTTATCAAACCATCTCTTCAACTTGTGCCATAAATCAGATGGCTGTAGAGCTGTGCAGTTTTCTCCTCTTTCTTTTTCTTAGCTCTGATAAATGCAGGTTTCACAGATTCCTGTAGGACTGGCATTTTCTTCTGGCTACTACACAGGTATGGTTGTCTTTTGTAGCTTGACACGCAAAAGCTTCTTTTGTAACAGCTAAAGAAGGATCTAAAGAACGGGAAGTCAGCACATTTGAGTTTTTTTCTCACTGCAGTGAAGAGAGGGAAGAAACCTAATTTGTGGTTTGGTCTTTGGTTTGTTTTGTTTTTCCTAAGGGTACTCAGATCCTGAAGATTGAAACTGTGGGTATTACTTCCTTGAGAAAAATCAAACCAATTATGCTTTAAAATGCAAGTCCTGTATTATTATGTCACCGGTGCACTGAGGCACAAGAATGTTATTTACTGTTAGAATGCTATTAAGTGCTTTTATTTCCACTCCTTCTATTACAGAACATGAAAAGCAGCGATTATGCAAAAGCACAGATTATATGAATTTGCACTTCAAAGTGAAATGGTTTTATAATGAATACGTGCGAGAACTCTCTGCTTTCAAGGATGCAGTGCCTGAATACTCTCTGTAAGTGGTGTGTTGGGGAGGTTTCCATGAGTCTGGGCTTCGTGCAAGGTTTGTTTTGGTCCAATATTTATGCTCAGGTTTGTGCAAGGTCTCAAGGTGTGGAGCACCAACAACTACTTTTTGCACTTCTTTCTCTTTAATTCTTCATTCTATCAAGTGAAATAGTCCAGGTGTTAAATGTGCAATTAGCTATTTCATAGGTTTCTACAGTTGTTGTAGCTCCAGGTCTTCAGAGATGACAAAATGCTTTGGTCAGAAAACATCTGAGGAAGGTATGAGATGTGGGAACAGCAGCACTAGTAGTTGTAGGTCCCTGCATTTGCTTTATAACCAAATTTGGATAAAGCTGTAATGTAACGGGATATACTACTGAAATCATTCTTACTGGATCAGGCTAATACTCAGCTGCTGGTTTTGTTTTCAGCTGTCTTCCTGCAATAAATATATTCAGTGCTGTCCTTGTACATGAAGTATCCTTAATCTTCTGCAAGTCTGCTGGTTTGCTGAGATGGTTTGAGGCCTGTTATTACTTTAAAATTTTTTTAAATAAATAAAATAAAAATAAAGCACAGCTGATTTTTACTAAAACAAAGTTATATACAAGTTATTTCATATACAACAAAAAATAAATATTACCAAAGAGCTAATAGAGATGGAAAGTGCATACCTGCCATGCTTCACTGGTAGAGAACTGGCTACTGCTGATTTTACATCACCAGGGTACACCAGTGAGACTATTGTGAAACTGAAGCCTGAAATGCCTTTTGTTAGCTGCAGCATTTTGGTGACAAAATTTTTTCCAGGATTGTTGGTATCTTTACCAATTACAACAGATCTGAAAAGACAAGGTGCCAAACTGCTGGGTATTATAGTATCTCTCCTCTTGGGATCTTTATGAAATCTACCTGCTTTACTTTACAAAATTGCTTTTAATTTTCAGGTGGTTTGAACCATTTGTCATACAGTGGCTGGATGAAAATGAAGATGTCTCAATGGAATTTCTTCATGGAGCACTAGAAAGAGACAAAAAAGATGGGGTGAGTGTTTACTTTTTAAAGAAGAGAATAAATAAAGTATTAAGACATATATTATTACAAAACCAGAAGTACATTTGGTCCCACAAGATTCTTCTTGGACTTCAAGAGATAACAGCTTTTGGAAGATACCTTATAGAGAAATTCCTGTTCTAATTCCCTCTAATTCCCTCTGCCTAAATCCCCACAGAATTTATTCTATGGTATCATTTCATTAACCTATGATGTGATCATGATGTCATGAATGAAAAATCTGGTTTTATTTTTAAAAGATTCAAAAGTACCAGAAAAGTGAAAAACCACATTTCTTAGTATTACCAGGGAGACCTTTTTCTTTTTTTTCTTTATCACTTGTTATGACTCTAGGAGGAATTTCAAGTATAAGAATCAATGAATACAGTTTTGATCTCTGAACAAATATTAACATTTGAATCTTTCCCTCTAGTTTCAGCAAACATCAGATCATGCCCTCTTCTCTTGTTCTGTGGTTGATGTCTTCACACAGCTCAATCAAAGCTTTGAGATTATTAGGAAATTGGAGTGTCCTAATCCAGAAGCACTATCTCATTTAATGAGAAGATTTGCAAAGGTAAATTAAAGTCAATGCATCTCAACTAAGCTTCAGAGAGAATGACACTGTGTTGCCATGTACTTAAAAGCTAAGTGATTCCAGTGCTTTTTAGAATCAGTGTTTTCTGTCTGATTGGAATCCTAAGAAAGACATGCTGTCTGTGGCTTAAGGCTGGGTTTTGTCTGCTTTGTCAAAATGGTTTACCAGTTTGAGAAGTTCTATCCTCTCTGAGATTTCACATTTATGTATTTTATACATATATGTTTGCATCAATTGTTATCCTGCTAAGAACCAATTGCAGTTCCATTAATGGAGCCATTCAGTGAAATGCAGTTAGCCAATTAGGCAGTGCAAGTGAAGGAAAAATTTAAGTTATGGCAATGAAGTGTTTTCGTTTGAAGTCTTGAAGTGGTAGTTATTCACCTGCTGCTTGATAAACTCAACTCTGCCAGCTTTCTGTTTGGATAGTTACATTTCCTCACAAGCTCTGGATTTCCATTATAGTCCTGCTGGCTTTAGAAAAGTTCACATTTACATTTAATTCTGTTCTTACATTGCAACAATTCTCCATTTGCAGACTTCGTATTTACATGATTATTATAAGGTAACTCATATTGCCAGGCTTTGAACAGTGCTTCTTTTGTCTTATATTTCCATTATATTTCTAGACTACATATTGTCACTCTGGAGGATTTTTTGAGCTTGCTACTGTTCCATTAATTGTATGGTACTTTGCAAGGAGTAGAGTTCTCAGTGCTTCTCAAAAACAGTACTGCTAAAATTAAACTATCTCTGCTATTGAAGATTGCTTTACATTAAGAACTACCCACCATCTGCTGTGCAGGGATTTAAAAATGTGCTCACAGGATTGTTTATATTACATAAAAAAATATAGTACACTATGTGTGCAAGCACCTGTAAAACCTATCATTTATACAGACCTCTTCTTTTATTATTTTCGGTTTACATTATGAAATTCACCATTTAAAAGAGTCTTCTCCTCTTCTAGACTATCAACAAAGTACTTGTTCAGTATGCTGCAATTATTTCAAGTTACTTCAGCTCCTATTGTGATAAAGAAAATGTGGTGAGTGAGAAGCTGTGGCTTTTTTCTGCCTCAGAAATTACCTTTAAGTGACTTACTGTACTTTTTGAAAATGTAATCTCTTCTTTATATGAAAAAACATGAATGGAGGGAGGTCAGCATGCTTTCGTAGCTGCTTACAGTGATGTGTAAAAGCTGCAATAAGTGAAATTAGTTAAGAATCCTAGTTAATAATTTCAGTATTAAAGTTATAAAATAATTATAAGATGGCTACAAACGTGCCATGGATAACAGCCTAATACTATGGTGAGCATGGTGAATGTACCTTCATCTTGTTTCTCAGACAGAAGAAAAGATCTTGTTTAGGGTTCTCCCTTTGCATTTCCTTGCCTCTCTGTATCAGTTTGAGCACTGGAGTCTCTGAGGTTGCTGTTCCTGTGCAGGGAGCGTGTGCAGAGATTGCTGCTGCTCACTGTGCTTTACCCCTGCAGAGGGGACAGGAACATTGGGCTGTTCTGTTGCCTCACTGCTTACAAGGGAGTCCCTAATGAAGGACCAGATTGCCATGGGCTCAGAAATAAATGAGATATGGACCCTAAGGATATAGTTGAGCAAATGGAAACATTTTCAATACTTTAACAAGACCAAGGAAAAGTATTCTTGGGAACTGGCTTTTCAATATCATTGCTATTCAATCAAAGCTAGTTCTCCCATGGGAGGCAGCTTTCAGCACAATGTCTGTTGTATTTAGTAGTGTTTTGTTCAGCTGTACCAATCTGCAGTCACATCAATAACTGCAGCCCCATCCTCAGACTGCTTACCTTCAATGGTACAGCCCTTAGCCCATCACAGATCTCAGCTGTGCTTGTGTCACATCCTGTGTGTGTGACATCTGCCAGTGCTCTATATAGTTAGGGACAGTGTGATGGTCTAGAGGTCACCAACATACACACAATAATAGAATTTCGAAAGGCATCTATTGCAGCTGAATATCAAATATTGGGAGTTCCTATGAATTTAATGTTAATATTAAATAAAGCTCGCTGCTTTCTTGAAGAAATGAGTTATAATAAAGGATTGAATCATCAAGTCTAACTGTTTGTGTAGTCTTTTGGCCTATCCAGTTAATTGTTGGAGTGAATAATTTCTGAAGTCATTCTCGTATACCTGTCTTTATTAAAGCTTTACATGAAATTAATCTCATCATGAATAAAAGAATGGCTTGGGTTGGAAGGGACCTTAAAAATCATCTCCTTCCACCCCTCTGCTGTGAGCAGAGACACCTTCCACTAGACCAGGTATAAAGTATTGTATCAAATGCCTTTGAGGGACATAATTTTTTTAACAGAATTTGCCTTACATATTTCTATCTTAATAAAAGTCCATTTGATCTGGTAATTTCAGCTACAATAAATGTTTATCTGCATTAAAATTGATAGAAGAGATTAAAATGAATACTTTTTATTATTCAAATTAGAATTTAACATTCTTTTTCAAGTCAATACTTTTAGTAATATTTTTAACACTACAAAATATGCACATAAACTGTTCAAATAAAAGCATATCAAAGATGCTTTTCATAAAGGTATTTATCTAATGTAAAAGCAGCGTCTTATCTTCCACCTCCTGTCAGCATTTACAAACAAATGTGGGTTCTGGTATTGTACTTGCCACCCACTTTCACCTGTTATTGCGTCTGTCTAGTTCCTGTAAACTGCTGCACAGACTATTCTGAAGGGTAGGAGATAATGAGATACAATAAGCATGTTTTTAAGTAATGTTCTTTACCTGACAACAATAGCAAAGTTTTCATTGAGCCAAGGTAGGCTTAGGAGCCACCTCAAAGGAAACTTTGAAACTGCTTCCCTGTGAAGTATTTCTCTCATAGCTTCAGTGTCTTGCCAAAGGCATTTGCATTTGTTTGGAACAAAAGGAACAAGATGTTCTGTTCAGCTACTTATACCCCCATCACAAGTCATAATTCTCATAATTATTGATTTGAGCTATTGCAGATAATTTCCAAAATAATTCATTTGTTAGAAATCAGGAGATAGTACAGGAAAGGAGGATAGAGTCTTAGTGATTGTAAATTAACTGAAGGTATATAGACAATTAGAAGTGGGGTTTGTGGATTTTTCAATAGATGAGCAAAGAGGTGACATTTCAGCTATACAAAGCCTGCTGCATTCTGTAGGAGGATGAGCAGGGTGCTTCACTGGGAAGGAATAATCTAAGTAGTAAGAAGTTAGACCAAATTTCTTCTTTGTAATCATTCCATCACTACCTTGTTGTCTGAAAAAATGTATGTGTTTTATTGCAATGCATTTCCTCAGTGTCTAAATTAATCCAGTCACACACTAGAACACACTGGCCTTGGCCAGCCACAGTCCTTTTAGTAAGTATTGTCTGATTGCTTCATCTGCACCATAACAAACCAGCATATAAAGTCATCTAAGTACACAAGATTCTAGTAATAGATTCTTTCTTCCATGATTTTTGTAACTAGCTCCTTATTTTTATTCATGTTTTAGTTTTAACCTTATATGAATACAGAAATTGCTGTCTTTTGCACAGTGTTCTGCCTTTAAAAAATTAGCTTAAACAGTAACATTTCTAGACTAAAATGATGTGATTACAGAGTTCTGTTTTCTAATTTATTCACCAGCTTTTCAAGTAGTGGAAAAAATGCATATTTCTAAAATATTATTTTGTTATTAACAGAACTGCCTCTTGATTTATTCAAATACTTAAGCATCAGCCATTATCTGGGTTACAGTGTTGTCACAGTTTTCTGCAAAGACTGGGTCTAGCAAGCAGTGTGGCAACCCCTTTCCTGCAGCCTATTGTCACTCCCAAAGCACTTTGATCATTGCTGCCTCTGCTCCCCAGGGGATGATGATGTGCATTAATCCACCAGGTGTAACTGTACTAGGTATGACTAGAAATTGCCTGGGATGGCTCAGGATGTGAAATTCTGGGATCTGAAACCTGTCTCGCTGATTGGGAGATGGTATCCAGGTCCCTTAGTGGGCAGTCATGGGCTGAGCAGGCAAAGAGAAGGGCCATTTAAAGAGGAAGGAGAAGCAGCAGTGGACAGGAAGTTCCTCTAAAAACACAGCTGTATGAATGAAGATGGTCTTAGAAATCTTTTCCAACCACAATGATTCTGTAGTTCTGTGAATGTAGGGCTGCTGAAGAATTGGTCATGCACAATCTCACATTTGTTGCTCTCTCTGTAGGCCTGTATCTTGATGAACAACATTCAGCAATTAAGAGTCCAGCTTGAGAAAATGTTTGAGTCCATGGGAGGGAAGGAGGTGAGTCATATCTGTTTCCTGGTTCATTCAAAGTTCCTTAGAGATCATTAGCACTATGTTTGCAACTTAGTCAAAGCTTTCACTTCTCCTTGCAAAGAAAATCAAAATGCTTAAAATAAAGTCTACAAGACCTATTTACTGTCCTGACAATACTGGAATGACATAACCATAGCTATTTCACAGACACATGCTAATGATCTGTAATGTTCTATCAGCTCTGGGTGTTTTGTGTTGCAATCTGTAGTGCCAGCTTTATTTTAATGTTTGTATTGGACTATACTTTGCTTTTTATGTATTGGTACGTTTTGTCTGTAATGTGTCATTGTCTTTGTCTAATGCCTATGACTTGCAATCCACTGAGCAGAAGAAAGAAGGAGAGAGATTCTCTTATGAGGTTTGTGATAGTAAGCATCTTTTATTATTCCTGATCATATTTTCTAAGACTAAGAACAGTCACATTTTCTACTTATTTCCATTGATGCATTTGTGTAATTCCCTATGATCTAAAATCAAAAAGAGCTATGCCTGGGCATTCAGTTGACATAAACTGGAAAGTTTTACTAGGGAGATAGCGTAATACCCTTTCAGAGTTTTAAAAAAATCTATAAAACATTTTAAGTGCACTTTTCAGTATCTGAGGGCCTGCTTGTATTCAAGATACCATTTCACCCAGAGCTGTTTCTCAACAGTTCAAAACATCCTCAGCTTTACCCCCTTTTTCATTTCAGAAGATTTAAAAGTGCCTGAAGTACTGTCCAACAGTAAAAGGACATAAATGGTGCTTCAATACCTTCCAGACTGTAGTCTTTCACTGTTCTGAAAGATGATGAAGAAATTAACATATCTTCAAGGCATAGAAAAAGTCCTGTCTACTTGTTGAGAAGCAACGTCTAGAACATGAATAGCCTACCCATATCATCAGTAGCTGGCTTTAAAAAATAAGTTATGTATACATCATCCTTTTTCTTCTTGAGGCTGTAGCTTGATAGATTCCCAAACCTTTACTCTAATGTGGCCACACTATATAGAGAAAACTGGGAAACACAGCATTTCATATTTCCACATCCACAGTGGGACCCTGCCGAGGTGAGATGGGTCCCCTATGCTGTGCAAGGAGCTGAAGCCTCCAGATGCACCTGCAGAGTCACTCCAGGGTGTGGAGGGTCTGCTGAGCCAGGAACGGCTCCTTGAAGCTGCTACAGCAAAAATACCTCCTGCTCCACATAACAGGAAATAAACTTCTGCAGCCTTGTCACTGCAAATCTCTTACCAAACTTTGAAAATAGATATTCATCATTCAGAAGTGGCTGGTTTTTTGGTTCCTATTATATACTTTTCCCTCTCTGAATATTACAAGTAATCTTGTCCTCCATGCTTTTTATGTTCTGTCCAAAGTACTTTTGCATTAGGTCTTGGATCCAATCTTAATTTTGAATGTCATGATTCATGAAAACAGGTAAATGTCCATAAATCGGGGTAATGACATGGCCAGAGGAAAGCTGAGTCACATTTTATATCTATTTCTATCAAATTATTTTCAACCAGAATATTTGTTTGAATCTCTAGAATGTCCCCTTTTCTGCAGGGAAATATTAGTTTTTTCATTTGCTCCTAATGCCTTATAAATAATTAATTTTTTAAAAATTAGGAATTTTTCATAGCAGTTTTCTTTCAAATGTTCTTATGACTTCTTATCCTTTTTGGTTTCCTTTTGATGTTAATGAGGATGAATTATTAAGGTTGTTACAGTATTAAAGCAGAATTTCCTACAAATATGGTGCAACATGCAACCCACAGAGACAATTTGGATATATTTTTCTATACTCCCTTCATTAGGTGTCTTAAGTGCATCTCTAATGCACAGTCTAAGAGAAAAGATCTTAAAAATACACTCAGACTTTTAGGGCCACTTCTCGAAGAAAAGTACATTCATGTTCAATTTTTTTTCACCCATATCAAAATGCCTCTAAAATGTTTGTCCTCCAATTCGAGTACTTATTCCCCTCACTATTCCAAAGGCACAACTGCTAATGGCCAATTTGGCTTATTGAACTGGTACTTACAAGAAACAAAGCCAACAATAAAATCTGTAAGCAGTTTCCTTGAAGGGAAAAAACAGTTTAATATTTCACTTGTGGAGGGCATAAAAGTCAGATGATTTTCAGCAAAATAATGAGACCTATTTCAGTTGAAGCAAAACTAATTCTAAGAAAAATTAAATGCTGTTAATCTCCTCAGTGTCACACTGTGAGCAGTATGTCTTTCAAACTGTGCAGTCAAAATAACCACAATCAAGCAGCAATCCCTCTGTTCAGAGCAGGCTTATTGCACATTGCAGGCAGGGAGAAAAATAAACAGAGGAAAAACTGGTTTCTCAGATCCCCTGCCATTAAAATAAAATAGTCTGAACAAGATGAGCTTCTTTATTACCTGTCCTCCTCTGCTGCAGCAAAGCAGGGAGGGTACTTACAAATCATATCAATGAGAACAATCTGCCATAAGAAAGAGTAGTAAAGTGCATACAACCCATTGTTTGTTTAGTTTTTTTTAAATCAAGTCCAAAAACATGGGAACAGATGATCATCATGGAATTTTGGTTTAGCTCCTGTTTGTTTCATCCAAAAGGAATGCATGTATTTACACTAAATATTTTTTCATGTCTGACAAGCTGGAAGCCGAAAAAAGAGAAAGAAGAGAAGCCAATGCTTGTGTTGCTTTACACCACATGACAGAATATGGCAGAAATGAGTTGCAGTAATTAGGATAAAAAAAAAATGTAAAGCAAAAGGAGGTTTTTTATGTATGACAATTAACTTTAGATAAATCACATTCCCACTTTGGTAAATTCAGTTCCAACTTTACTTATAAAGCTTAGGAATTCCTATAGGAATCTATATGTGGCCTTAAGGACTTTGATGGGGTGACAGCAGAATAGTTCTGAAGTGTCCATCTTTACATCTTGTACAGAGGCCCAAGTGCTTTTCAGTGCACTCAGAGCAGTGGCAGCTGAACATCTCACATCTCACTGTCCCCAGGGTGTGGATGGAGGAAGGGTGATGTCTGTCAGAGACAAAAAGAACCTGAAAGAAAGACAGACAGACAGAAAGTGATGGAGCTGATAAATACCTGTATCTTTGCGAGATATACAGAAAATATGTAAAGCTATTTTCTGAACAGCAGTAACCAGGTGGTCCCATTAGGAAACTATGAGTGATTAGACCTGTGAAATTGCAGATAAATGGGATTCAGATTAGAGAGGTTCCATTTAACTCATGCAAAAGTAATTTGCGTCTCTGTAGTTTCCTGCAGAAACACCACCAAATTTGCAGTTAACAAGATTATGTCCATACTAGCACACATTAAATTACAGCAGGAAATACCTCAATCTAACACATTGAAAGCAGCCAAATTAATCAGATTTTTAACTCTTTTCCAAGACTTGTCTGTATAAAAAAATTCACAGTTTTAGACAGGCAGAATTTGGAAACTATGATGTCCAACTATTTCTTATTTTTTCTGTTCAGCTGTTCAGCAAACGTGTTCTCAGTTTTTGTGTAGCATTCAGAAAAAGTCAAACTTCTAATTATCTCTTCAATAATGCATATTCAATAGATCTTACATAGTGTGCCAACAAATTTATAAGTATATTCCCTTGTGGGTAAAATTTAATTCTGCTATTTAAGAACATGATAAAATAACAGAAATATGAGCCCGAAAAAGCCAAGAATATTAAGAATTTATAGAAAAATATGATTTACACATTATTAATGAAATAAGCTTGCTCCTTTAAAAAAATCCAATTTTGAAACCTGAGCAACCTACCCCAATATATTTTAAGGCTAGTCTATGCATGCTGGGAACTGTAAATGGAATCCAGAATGCATTTGTCCAAGGGATAAATGCATCTCTTTTGGTGGCTAAATTGGATATGGTACACTAATGACACTCATAGCTGGGTTTTATTGTTGGATTTTTTTCCCAAAATAATCTGCTCAAGTGGAGCCTTTTCCTTTTTTTTTCCTGAAAAATGTTCAGGGAAGTTTGTTAGTTTTCGTTCCTTCTTCATCAAACACTATGAAGCAAATGAGACTTGAAGAGAAAAAGAGACGTGCCCAATACCGTAAATAGTTCATTTTCATGTCTGTATATCCTTCTATGACATCATCTCAGATGCTGATCAGCATTGCCTTTGGTCTCACTCCACACTTCCATCTTAGTTCTGCCATATCAGGAAAAAGAAGAGGTCATGCTCTGGCACATTTGGATGATGCCTGAGGACAATCATTAGCACATAGAAGGCACATGATAAAATAAATGAAAAGTGCACATTTTAGTTCTGGTGAGACACTCAAATCACCATATTTTCCTGTACCTAAAGAGAAGCAGCATTTAAAAATCTTGCTGACATCTTCTCAGTGATGCCAGCAGGGCCAGGTGTGGAGCCCTGGCCGGGCAGCCCGCATACCTCTTTGTGTCACACTCCTCCCCGTGCCACCCCATCGATGAGCATGAGCATGTGTACACACAGGGCTGGAGGTCCTGCCAGATGCCTCCAGCTGTGCACACACAAACTTGTTCATGCAATTTGTGAGCACAAAGCCTCTAAAATGTTTAACACTTGCATGCACCCTTCTATAATGTGTGTAATGTCAACAATCTGGCATTTAATCCAATTTTGGCTGGACTAAATTCAGTTCTGGGTGAATTTAGCAGATAGATTGTGTTTTCATCACAACAACCTCTGATAGAAAGTAACCTTATTGACCTCTATAGGCCCAGTAACAAGGTGATTCTCTAGTTTGTGCATGATCTGCTAAGAAACTTTGAGTCTTCTGCTTGCCTGGTATTTTGTGTTTTTCTTGACATGTACCATGTTCAGTCTGAATGCTTGTGTGTTTGGTGTTTGTTAAATGTTTATATTCTAGTGGTCTTAAATTTTGGGTTTGTATATATCCCTCCAAAGGAGACAGTATAATTCCCTAGTGAAATGTATTTCCTGGAAAAATCTTTGCCTTTGATAGCAAAGTCTTAATTTGCTTACTTATATAGACATTGGAATAAAATTAGCTTTTTAATTCCTGCTCTTCATATGAAGGAAAGCAATCACTTTAAGTGTATGAACTGTCAAAGTGTATCTGCCAGGGACACTACTAAGATATACAGAAGCAACAGAAGTTCTCTCAATGCAAAGTAATTCAAAACTAAATCAGTAAGTAGTCACAGTAAGTACTTACAGTAATAAGTAAAATATGAGCTGCTTAGATTAGAGGAGAACTACACGACACTGAGTATCTTCTAGAGGATGTGTGGTAATTCCCCCTTGTCACCTATTTCAGGTTCTTGTCAAAACCTGTAGTGAAAATCTTGGATTTTCCATTATTTTAACCCACACATAACCTCTAAGGAGATAAAGGACAGTCTAAGATTAAAACACAGTAGATCATTGGATCTATTTCAGTTTGTTTTGGTGTAGAATTCTTGTGTAGTCTCAAATAAATTATCCAGTGTGCTGTGACAACTTCCCCCTGTCTCTGAAGTGTCATTAAAAGAACTGACCTGCTGCACCACAGTGCTCTGAAGCACCAGAGGAAAAATAAGCATCAAACATTACTCATGTAGTTGAAAGACAGAAAAACAGAAATAGAAACAGCTCTGATTATGTATTCTAAATGTGCAGTGTCCTTTGAAATTGTCAGGAGATCTGAACCTGACCTTGCTGCAGAACAGAATCCACAAATTAAGGGTTATCATTGAAAATCATTCTTTAACACTGTGATGTAGGCAGCTGAAAGACCTGGAACATCAGCTATTAATTCACATTCAGCTGTTGATCCTGATGATCATCTATCATATCCCAGAATGGCCTGTAACTATTTTTCCTGAGTGCTAAAGATCAGGGAGATAAAAAAATTATTCTTTTTTATTTGAAAAAGAATCCATAGCAAATAAACAAGTTTGCTGATCAATATCAATAGGATACCTTTTTGAATACCTATGCATGTATCCTCATCCCTGTAAATGTAAAAATATATTTCTCCCCTGCATTAATTTTTTTCCTATGTTTAGAAAACCTGTATCAGAGCATCAGAATGTGTTGTTCTGTGCTTGACTTTTGTTTGCCCTAATGGGTTTTAGAAACAGCAGTACTGAAATTTGGGAGAGTCCCTTCCCACATCCTCTGTCAGTAGAATTGGCATGGATAGTCTTCAAGCCATCTTTTTCAGTGCTGGCTGTTCTAATTTTACACTGCATTATGGAAACATGAAATATGGAAACAACTTCAATGCAAATCACAAAACAAAATACCAACAGTAGTGAAATGTACAAAAATAATAAAAATATGAAGGCATCTGCATAACTATTAACATGAGCACTGACTTTTCCTGCATCCTTCTCTTGGTGTGCCTTGTTGAATACCACTGGCCTAATAATGGTAGTTCTCTCCTTGTGACTGCCAAGTTTCCACAATCCCACAGAAAGTCATTTCTTAGTGGCACAGTTTTGATTTCTAACAATATAAATACTCCCTACTGTTAGCCAAGATTTTTTCTTTTTTTTAAATTGTAATTGTATTTCAAGGCTTACTAAAGCAATTCTGTGTCCCAGGTGTTTCCACATTTGGTTTTCCATAGTGCAGTGTATCTTTGCACATAATTCCTAATTCATTGATTGTAATGGAAACCACAGAAATCTAGTGCATAAATAAAATATAATGTTATTTATCTCTTTACAGTTGGATCCTGAAGCTAGTGTTGTTCTAAAAGAACTTCAGGTGAAACTTAGCAATGTATTGGATGAACTCAGTGTAACATATGCTGCAAGGTAACAAACCCATTTTACTGCAAACCTTAGAGGAATATTCCTGCTCAAAAAATCTCCCTCGTTGATGAAGTCTGGGTGGTTATTTGGATGTCCTGAGGCATGGCTTGCTTCTGCCTGATGGAGTGGTGTGAATTTGTGTGTGTATGTGTTCAGACTCTGAAGCAAATAACAGCAACCTCACTGTAAAGACAACTGAACATTGTCTGTGGGCATGAACATGTTACAGAGGTGAGGCTAGTGGCTTTTGTTCTGCTTTTTGGAAAGCAAAGTCACTGGGTTTTTTTGCCTGATGCTATGTTAAACTTTCCTCTCTGACCATGTTTATGTCACTTCTGAGACTGACAGCTTTTTCCACGTGCCTGCTTCAACCAGGGATGTCTGCCTGTGTTTAGCCTGCTTCAAGTGGTCGTTGTGAACGGCCTTTTTGGGTCGTTTGCTTGCCTGTGGCTCTTCAAAAATTGTCTACTGAGCCTTACTCTGAAAACCTTCCATTAATCAGAGTGCAGTCCTGAATGTGTATGGTGCTGTGCCAGCAGTGCTTGTGGTATAAGAAGTAGCAAGTTACTTTTGCTTCAAATTAGAAAGAAATCTAAGAAAGAGGGATTAGTGCTGTAGTGGTGCTCATTAAGCAAAGTCTGTAGTTGCTTATTTAATCCATGGATGGGCAGTCTGGGTGGAAAGTCTGCTTTTTTCTGTGTGCTTAGTTTGCTGAATTGTCTTGCTGTACTTTTTCTCCCAGGCTCTGCTTCTCGGATCATTGACAGTGCATGAATATTATTTCTTTCCAGGGCTTCTTTCTGAATGAGCCAACTAGGTTTCTGCAACAGCAAACCCAGAATAGCTCAGTGTAGGATATGCTCCAGATAGCTAGAACATTCCTCATGGGTCAGTTTACTGCTTGGGTCTGTGAGGTTAACAACGTTGGAAAGATGTCTAACATCAGGAAAGGCAAAGCATTATTTTGGCTTTTGTTGGAGAGACTGGTCCCAAGAATTTCCATGAGCAGTTTCACTAACTGCTTCTTGTTGATTTTATCTAGGGCTTTAAAGTGTGTAGGTAAGTGTACTTCCAAGTGCATTTGGAAAAGTTTCTGATTTTTCCAGTGATTTCACATAGAGGTTTGCATTCTCTTTTTACAATTAGCCATGGCACTGAACAACTGATTGTTTCTTTTCTCTCACAGTAAACTCTCTTTCAGTAAATTTCACTTTCCTCCAGTTAATCTTTGTCATTTATCTGTTCACCCTAACAGGCCCCATATATTTTTGGCCTCTGTTTTGCATTTCTGTTTATAAACTACTCCTAAGCCATTTCGATCCATCACAAATCAACACATAAATCAAATTACTGTGTGTGCAGAGATTCTTCCTGCCTCTGAACTGGTGACTGATTAACTGCTGTTCTGCTTTGTGTCAATATGTTGTCCAAAGATTATCACATCAAGAGCACTTTAAGACTGTCAGACACTCAACCAGATCAGTTAGGAAACAGAACAGTTTTCAGAAAAACTGAGCAGAGAGAAACTTGAGGAGGAAGGATGTGTTCACAGTCACCTTGAAGTGAAAAAGATTCCTCCCAGGAGGCAGAGTCTGAGTGCTTCTAAGCAAGGGTTTTTTTTGCAAAAGGATATTTTAAACAGTCAAGTGTTTTAACGCTCTGTAGTTGCAAAGAAGTAACAAACCTTCTGAAGGCACTGACTGTGTGAAATCTGGAAAAAGTCAAATTGAGCCAAACAGGGCAGAATCAGTAGGAGTTTTTTATTTTACCTTAAGCAGAATATCAAAGCTTAGTTCCTATTAACCATCAAGAGAAAAATTATTTATCATCACCTATTTCTATCATCCTTTCACACCAAAAATAAAATCTGGAGAAGTTGTTCCTAGCTGGTAGTCAATCACACCTAACCTATAGATTCTGATACATCTGTTGCTTTCAGAAAATAAATATTTGGCACACCTACAAGGGTATGAAAATCGTGGCAAAATGGAAGCAAGGCAGGAAAAAGATCAAAACATGGCATGAATTATTTATATGAGCTATGATCCTCAGCAGAAATTATTTTCAGACTGTAAAACCACAGCATCTTCACTTTTGAGTATTGCATCATTGCAAAAAATATTTAAGTCTTGTTGAAGAACCTGATGCAAAATCATCATTATTGTTTTCTCTCCCAGAATTCTTTCATTGTCCTTTTTTTTTTCGTCCTATAGTTTCCAATTTGTTATCGAAGATTGTGTAAGACAAATGAGCAATGAACTGAATCAAATGAGAGGAAATGGGAATGCAGCAGCCAATAAGAACAGTGCAGCCATTGATGCTGAGATTGTGCTTCGGCCTCTCATGGATTCCCTGGACAAAACGTAAGTGTGGCAGACTGGGAACTGGATGCTGCAGTCAGGCACATTTGGTTTTACTCTGAAGCACTGTTGATACCTGGGAGCACTCTAGTATTTTTAATATTTCTAGTATTCACTGTGTGCAGAATCCCATGCCTAACCTGTTTACTTACACTGAGCAATTTTTACATAAGCTGCAGACTTGTCTTTCCATGTCTTGTCATGTTTTGAGTCATTGAAAATGAGCCAGTGCACGGTCTCTCCTCCACAGCTGTGTTACGAAGATTGTGCTGAACAAGAGTAATTCCTATATTGAAATTGTCTGGCATTTGTTCTAGGCTTGTCCCCAATGTCCAACTGCTTATTGATATGCACTTCTGTGTCATTAAAAACCAGGTCAACATCTAAACAGCAGCTTGATTTTTTTTTCATTTGGTAAAATGCTAAGTTTTGAGAGGATCCTGCAAACTCATTCTGGCTTCTGTAAGTAAGGATAACTTATGCCACCATCATTCAGTGACAAGTTCTGAAAGGCCACGTGCAGTACAGGCACCTCTGTAAGCACATTGATGTCCTTGGTCACTGGTGCTTGTCAAACACCAGTGGCCTTTTGTTGGAAGTGGCTGTGAGGACAAGCAGCCTGGCACTGATCCTGTACTCGAGGTCTTCAGTCACAAGTTACACACCCCTTTGGTTCCTTATGTGGGTTTTCCCCAGCCAGAAATTTTCAAAGTGAAGATGGAAAAGGTGCTCCAAAAATTTAATTTTGCTGTAATAGATAGCAAGACTGCTCAGACATGTCAGTATAGCAAAGTAAATGCTTCCAAACAGTAGCTGCAAATTTGCATCAGCTGTCAGCAACCAGTTCTACATTCCAGTAGAAATACAAAACAAGAGAGACAGTTGCTCTTTATTTTTAAGACATAAACAAATTATATACTAAAACTTTAATTTAGGGGCGTGGGAGTGCTAAATTGTATCATCCATCAAACTTTATAACTCATCATGATTTTGCATTTTCAATAAATATGCATCAGTGATATACTAAGCATTAAATTAGATAGTGGAGATTTATATGAGTTTGTAATCTGCAAGGCTTTTTACTGAAAATATTTACTGATAATATTGTAAAATAATTTAGCTACTGAGAAGTTTTTATTACTAGAGAAAAGATACACCTTAATGGCTATTAATCTGAGCATGATAGAGCACCTCTGAAGCCTTAATGCTAGTTTTGGTGACTATGGTTTTGTTTTATTCCAGTTTGAGTGTCTCTGCAAAAATCTGTGAGAAGACAGTTCTGAAACGGGTTTTGAAAGAGCTCTGGAAGTTAGTCTTAAACAAAATAGAAAAACAAATTGTGCTTCCACCCCTGACAGACCAAACCGTAAGTGTTCCAGGGTAATTCTCAGCTGATACAAAGGATTGTAATGACATGCCTGATCAGGTGTTGCCAAGGGGTCTGGCATTATCCTGCTCTGTACCTTGACCACAAGGAGTGACACCTGGACTGCAGGCAGTGTCTTGCTCTCTGGTGTCTCAGAGTCATGCAACCAGCTTGGTGAGGAAGACTTTGCTCCTTCATTTACTGCCTGCCCCAAATCAGAGCAGTTTCTATGAATGCAGTCATGTGAAAGAATGCAGTTATGTGCTCTCATACAAGGGGGTTAATTTAAATCTGATTTCTCTCTCACCTTCACTGTGCGCAGTAACATGAAGAGTTCCTTGCCCTTCCTAGTCACATCAGAAATTCAATCACTTCCATTTTGTAGGTTTAAGAAAGCCAGGGATGCCCCATGCCATCCTCCAGCCCTGCCTGCTGTGCCATTCCTCATCTTGAGGCAGCACTTAATTAACATCAGGAAGCTTCAGCCAAATATAGGGCTAAAGCTTTGGGGTATTTTAATAGCAGACTTGGCAGTAGGTCCCTTTGGGCAGAACTGCATTTCCAGCCTGCTGAGAAGAGGGAATGGAGCTGTACTTACAGAAAGTGGTGCTGCACACAAGACTCTTGTGGGGCATGGCCTGATGTGAACCCTGGTGGCTGAGCCGAGGGCAACAGTGAAATCTGGTCCTGTCAAAGGATCAACAAAGAGAGCCTGGCTTGGAGGCCTTTTCATAATTGCTTTTTTGCTTTTTTTTGCCTCTTTTTTCTTCTTTTTTTTTTTTTTCTCAGGGATTGGGATAACATAAATGTTAATTCTTCTTGTTTTCAATCTTGTTTAAAATAAATCGACCATCTTATGACAAGCTAATCATGATGTTGCCAGAGTGTGCCCTTGGCAACTTTGCTGTTACATATCTTATGGTACCACTTCAAATGCTAAAAAGCTGTTGGTCAGGGTCCATATAAAGGCATATAATTAAATCATATTATAATATATTGAAGATGCATGAAAGAATATTGGTGACAGGCAGGAAAAACTCTAATAGAAAATGGATAAGTGGTGCAGAGATAGTAATGAAATTACCTGAAATATTAAAAATTCTAAAGTAGAGGTGATCATGGCCAGGACTCCAGTCACTGAATTTGTTCATATTTATTGTCATGACCTTGTTAACCGTGCATAATTAAAAACAACCTCTCTTTCAATAAGTTTTGAATTTACATTTATGAGACCTTTAATTTGATTTTCAAACTTTTTGGTGCAAATTCTATCTGCAAATACATAGGTAGCATTTCAATTGGGTAACTGCATTTTCCATCATGTGTTAGGAGCATTTATTAGCTTTATGCAGGATTAATTATTCATAGGACAATCTGTTCAGAGGAGAATTTCCTTAGTGGTAGCCTCCATATAGAGTGTTTCTGGTAGGCGTTGTGGACTATTTCCATTTATTTTGATACTTCTGTTTACTGCTGAACACTTAATTAAAGAAAATCACTGAAAAGTAGGATACTGTGAGATATTTTCTAGCCCTGAATATTTCTTTCTGTTTGAGGGTGAGAGGCACAGTCATTCAGAAATGGGGGTGTATTTTTTCACACATGTAGATATATATATACACACACATATTTATCTTAACCATTCTCACTACTAAAAAATAATGAAGATTTAAGCTGTAGTTCTATATTACATTTTCTTCAATTGAAGCATTTAGGAAGCAAAATTATTTCTGGAAAATGAAACTCTTTGGAACAGAAAATCTAATGAAAAATTAGTCTAGTGTAAGTTGGATGAACCTTTTTTTCTGAAATCCACATAATCAGAACTACGCCTTGCTGAACTGCCATGTAACTGCACTGGTAATTATATTGCTTGCAGTAATTGTGATAAAGGATGTGAGCATATAATTACAGTAGGATTCTGTTTGTCTGAGACAAATATGTAGGCATTGGCCTTTGGTGTCATGCCAGGATTTGGCTATTGTAAAATATTGCTTTAACTTCATAACATTTCAATATCTTTAAAAAAAGGCTCTGGCTCACAGTAAACTGTTGTGCTGTGTTTTACTCAGCTGAGGATTCCCTCTACACAGGCTTTTGCAGGTTCCTCAGGGCTGCTCACTTCCCAGTATGATTGTTCATGTTAGCACCGCACCTGAGAGCTGCAGTTATGGACAAACACCTCACTGACACGAACTGAGAACAATCACAGCCTTTGCTTTTCAGTATTAAACACAAAATGAGACAGCAGAAAGGAGAACACAAAACCACTCTCAGCAGAAAGTGCAATATTTCTATCAGCTATAGAATACTGGAGGGAATCTTGCTGCAGGCATTCAACCACTTGGCCTTATCAACTGAGTGAAAATGTGTCTCCTGTGGAAATGAAACTTTTATTTAGCTTTCCAAAACGGTGACTTTGGCCTATGTCCTAGCAGAAAATAAGATTGTGTTGACATAAAAAGCAAACATGCTGTCATGAGTCTGTTTCCTTAATTTTCAATGTGATTACAGGGGCCCCAGATGATATTCAGTGCAGCCAAAGATCTTGGACAACTGTCAAAACTCAAGGTAATGGAGTCAGATGAAGCTGTGAATGGCTTGTCCTAACAAAGAAAAGGAGGAAATATTAGTGACTGTGAGGCCAAACCTCATACCTCATTCTTATTCTTATATAGTATAATAAGATTGGATATGGCAGTAACTACTCAGAGGTGGATAATCATTGTACAGTTTCATCAAAGCCAAGTTATGAGTAAAAGACTTTATGCTTATATGGGAAGTGATCACTACATGGGCCAAGAAGCCATCATTCCCATATTGCACAACCAGGCCTTACGAGCACTAAACATCAAAAAAAAAAAGGAAAAAAAGAAAGGTACCTTTGCTTCTGTAACCAGTTCTGAAAAAACCCTTAAGGTGAGAATACCAGCAATTTTCTTTCTGTGGACTATTTATGTGCATAGGATGTCCCTCTACAGTAAACTCTTCAGCACTTCCATGCTAGAGGCCACTTGGTGGAGAGCAGAGATGTTTGATACTGATGTCAGTTATTTGCCAGTCAATTCTGCCATTAGGAGTTCAGATTTGTACAGAAATGTGGTATTTGGGGCCGGTATGAATGATTGTTCAGTTTGCTAGAGGAGTTCAAATATTGCCTAAGCAAATCACTAATGGCTTATTTAGAAAAAGATTTAACAGGAGTGTAGTCACTCTATGTCTAACATGTTCTAACAGGAACGCCCCTTTTTTTAAACATCTGTTAAACTGTCAGGTTTGTTATTAAAATTAATTATTTCTATATAATCTAATTATTTTAAGTTAAATTTTTAACCTTTCCCCCATCCCCCAAAACAGAGAAATAATGCATCCTAGGAAAAGAAGTAATGCTCAGTATTAAATAGTGAATCTGGTTCTCTACAGTCTATGTTTTCAAGAAGCAACACAATTGCTCTAGGTTATAATTTGTTGTGAAAAGATTCTGAATTAATCCTTGTTAATCATAGTCCTTGGGGGGCATTTGGTGGATGTTTGTTTGTTTTGCAAAGAACAGATTATTCACAATATTGTCTCTCTTTCAAAACCAAACTGCAGTCTTCTCTTGCTTTGCAGGATCACGTGATCCGAGAGGAAGCCAAAAGCCTGACCCTGAGGCAGTGTGCAATAATGGATGTGGCACTAGTTACTATAAAGGTACAGCTTTGTCTTTTTCTGCTCTGTGCTGAAATGCCCAAGAATGACTGATTGGTTTTATATAAAAGATTGGAGACTTTCATACAGCCTTCATGGAGTTGGTTTCTGAAGTCAAAATAAGTCATTAGGAATATTTATTATATTATTCATTAATATATTATTTAATTTGCTTATCAGTCTTTTTCACATTGGCCTGGATCATTACTTGGTGTAAATAACAGCAATCAGTTTCTAGAATAACAGCATATTTTCCTGTCTGCTGGGAAGAGACAGCACATCAGGAAGGTAAGGAGGCAGCTACTGAAGTATAAAATTGAAGATATAAGTAAGAGGAAATACTTATGATCAAGTGTTTTGCAATAAAACTCTCTCCAAGGCAAGCAAAAAGTAATGGAGAGGGCTCCCAATTGCCTTTTTTTGTATTTGTAGTGAAATTGGCATTTCTTTCAAAAAGAAAAATAATTGGGAATTAGTAATGTTGTGGAAACAAATTAAACAAATTGAAAAATGGAACTAATTGAAGTATGCTCCCAAAGTAAACTGAGTGAAGTATGTGAATCCAATAATTTTCTAAACACATAAAAGCTGGGAAAAATGTAAACTTTAACCTAGCCTAAATTTCCAGTGCTTAAACTCTTACAGATGGAGAGATAGGTGTTGACCATTTAACTAAAAATGTCTGGATTTGGAGGAAAAAGATTAAACAGGGAAGCTCTCTTTGTTAATTCAGCATCCTTATATCTGTGTGCTAAATTATAATAGTTAATTCATAACATTCATTAGCTGAGCTAAAGAATGCTTCCTGGGAAACCTCTTTTCAAATTGTAAGGCAATGACTGTGTGCATTATAACTGTCTGCTGTACTTACAAGCTGATATGGCAAAATCATTTCCAAAATACTTAACAAATAAACTTGAGTTTACACTGGTAGAAAGTGAAAAAAGGCAAACTTTGAGTTAACTCAAGAAAAAAAGACTGCTATGTTTATTTAGGAATGTAGTTCATAAGTTTAATGATCAAAATTCAGAATTTTTTGGTAATGCTTAGTAAATACAGTTTGTTTAAAAGCAAAAATCATGGCTGCCCAGATAAGAATGGGAGAATGGTAAAAATAGCCTTCGATGTGTGTGTTCAGAAATTGGGTAGCTGATTAGGGTAAGGAAGGGTTGTGCAGGGAGGAGTAGCTCTACTTACAATCTTTTTTATTTTTCCTTTCATTTAGTTCACTGAGAAACAATCATAATTTAATAGTGGATGGTGGTATTAATCCTTTGACACATATAAAGTACATGAATTTTTACATGTATTTTTTTCATCTTAAATAGCATACCATCAGTCTTTGTATTTTGTAAAAAGAACCATAGCAATTTCCATAATTATTTAATATTTTCCAGCTTAATTTGCAATTTGCAGTTAGGAGAAGTGGCTTTCTGGCCTCAGTTATCTCAGACTGAGTTCTCTGCTACCTCATTATGCCAGCCCAGAGACAATGGCCATTGATAAAACACTGTCCCAGCTCCCACTGTACACCCAGAGACATCTACAAAGAGAAAGCAGCACCCAGAGGGGCTCGTGTGGCATTTGGCAGGTTTGGGCTGAGACTGCAGTGGCTCCAGCACTGATTTCCATACACTTGACATCTGCCCCTTTCATTTGTCGCTTTCAAACCTCTGGTGTCACCTACAAACCTTGAAGCCGCTCAGAGAGAAACAGGAATTATTTTAAGGTTTCCATCTCTAAGGAACAGGGTAATAACTGGTCCAGCTGCATCTGTAAAACCCTGTTTACTCATTAGCTTTCTAATTCAGTTCCATACAGTAATGATAGGTTCACATTGCTGGTTTGCTTGCAAAATTTACCATTTATGACAAAAACAAAAAAAAAAAAAGTTAAAAACTCAGGAACACAAGGGTCAGGTGTCTTTGTTTCTTTATATGGCTTTCATGGGCTTTCAGCCACGTGTAGCTGCTGCTGCAGAAAACATCTTACTGGGAGACACAACTTCAAAAAAATCACAGTAATTGTCACAATAGCAGGAAAAATTAACAGATTTTAATACTTGCTTATAAATTGATAATGATTCTTAGTGAAATCATGACTAAACTCTTGAGCAATTGAGATATTTGTTTGGAACATATTGTATGAAATAATTTGCTTGGAAAGATACATATTTTATATAAATATGTAATGACAAGAAGATAGATTTATTCAGAACTTTTTAAACTGACATTAACTGTCTCATTAGTATTAAAACAATATAAAATGTTGCAGCCTGATGACTTCAAATCCCTTGTTTTGCTCCTACAGATATTTTTTCCCTTTAACAGGCAGTAGACAGCAATACAGAAATGTAAATAATAACTGTTATGAAACATTTATGTTTCATCTCCTGCAGAATCTTGAGAACTGGAAGATGAAATGGGTGCACTAAATGCAAAGGGCATATGTGGACTGTAGGCCTGAGCTGTCCAGATAAGCCTGGGATACAGCATTTAGTGGAGATGTGTGTATGTGAACTGGAATGTAGAAATTGCACCTTTTCCTTTGGCAACACTGCAAAAAGGCAGAGAGAGTAAATTCTGCTTACAGTGCACAAGACTTCCAGTACAGGGTGGACCAATGTTGCATCAAGCAGTCCTTGTGTTCCTGAAAAACATTGCTTGTTTTTACTAATTAGCCATTAATGGGAGCTTTATTGATCTTGAGACCTAGAACTGTAATGGAGGTTGCAAAATGCTTTGCAAGGTGTTTGAACAAAATGAAAGTATGTAGCACATTTATCTTTTCATTGTGGCTAACATGTATTAATTCATCAAACACTGTCCTGTATAAAACTTTAGGAAAAATTCTTCATTGTGGAAGGAAAAAGGGAAGAATCTGTCCCCTAATTTTTCTTAACTCAGCTTAGATTGGAAACATTATATAATACATTTTTATATATAGTTTACATAGTCAGCATGGCATCAAAGTTGTAAGCATATTTGTTTTTCCAAATCTAGCTGTGCCAGTAGAACAGAAGTCCTCACATTGCTACTCAAAATCTTCACACTCTGGAGTATTCTCTCTGAAATTTTTACAAAGTTCTCTTTTCCCTAAAAAGGAATATATCCTTTATCTGTGCTTGTAAACCATGCCTTCATTTGAGGGGGATTTGTGGTGTCTTGGGGTTTTTTAGATAAAGAATTCAAACTCATTCCACTCTCTGCAACCTAAAAGAGTGCTTTAAATATTTGTCCAGTTTTGGCAAATTAATACTTCAGATCATAAAGACCAAAATCAAAATTTTCTGTCTTGTATTTTGTATATTGTTTTTATGCTTATATTTATGCTTATTTTGTATATTGTCCCTTATGCTTAATTTTTTCAACCTTGGAAAGAAGCTTTGTACTAGAGATTATGACAGTTATCTCCAATGCTATAATAAATCTAGACATACCTGTTGCTACTTCTAAATATTCATTTAAGAATTTTACTTAAAGTTGTATGTCTGTAACTGAGGCCTTCTTTTTCCTCTGTGAACAACCATATCTGTTTTTCATTTTAGCAATACTTCCATGCTGGAGGAAGTGGACTGAAAAAGAATTTCCTGGAAAAGAGCCCAGACCTACAGTCCCTCAAATACGCTCTCAGCCTTTACACACAGACTACTGACACCTTGATAAAGAAGTTTATAGCCACACAAACTTCTCAGAGTAAGTGATCTGTCTGTAAGGGACATAGCAATGCATCCTGTTATATTTTAGATGTTCTATATTACTGATTGGAGATTACCTTCTCTACTCCCTGTGGTATTTCAGCATTTATTGATACAAATTTGCCCATGTGATGTTATCCCTTCTCTAATTCTGCTGTTGGAGCTTATCTGAGGGCAGTTCCTTTAGGGAAGAGCAGTCCCCGAGCTCTGGCTGCACACTGAACACCAGGGTTGTTTGTAGGAGCACTGCACATATTATATTCCAAGCTGAATGTTTTCTTCATTCTAGAAACCGCAAATTTTTGCAAAATAGTAATCTTTACTCGATTTCTTTTGAATGTAATGAGCATTTGTAAAAATGACCTGCATGCCACTTCATGTCTTTGGGAAAGAATACAATTTGCTGATATAATGAATTACCCTGCTCCAGCTTATTAGAATCAGAAAGTTTTAATTGGACAGTAAAGCTGGAAATCAATTGCTTTTACTTCTGAAGTACAATACTCACAGTATAAAAAGCATGAAACATGAGTTTCGCAGCTTGCCCCAAGATTATTTCTGAGGAATGATTTCCTAAGCTGTTTCCATATTAAAACTGAGGTCTCTGTTAACACTCATATATTACAAATAAGAAAATAGCTGTGAAACTCTAATATGTAGGGAATAGAGTCTTTTCCCCCCCCTCAAAAACAAAAATAAGCAATATGGATTCAGGAAGAAAATGGTTACTTACTTTTATGTGTATTTTGCTTTTCTTCAACGCATACCTTCATTGTAGCTTCAGGAGAGAGAAAAAAAAGTTAAGCTGTAGTCATAAGTAGTGATCTTCTATAAATCCTGAACCAAAAAATTTAATTTTCTGATTTTCATCATGATTTCAGCCTGAGGTCTGTGTTCACTTCTGTGCACACATTACCCTGCCTATATTTGCACACCAGTATTGTTAGAAATGTAGCCACTGGGAATGAAACTTAAGGAGAAGTGACTCATAACTTTTCATTATCCTTTAATGCCTTGTTTAAAAGAATTAAATCCTCATCTATTATGATTTCCAGCCTCACAGCTATAACTGTACCATTAGCTTTTAGTTAAAATGACCCTGTTTGCAAATCAGAAGCTTTCTCTGGAATATAATTAGATTGATATTTGGTCTATTTTTTCACATTGCCAAGCCATAATCAATAGACAGTTGGATATAATTTTAAACTCAAAGCAATGGAAAAAAGACTATTGTAATGTAAAGAAAGCATATATTGTACAATAACTATGACTGTAGATAGAATTGGATTCTTGGTTTTCCTGTAATGACTACAAGAATCAGACAATGATCAGGTTTACTTTTACCCACAGGTTAAAATAGTTTCTCACTCACCATGACTAAGCTGCAGTTATTCTAAAAAACTGAAGAGCAAAAATTTGTCTGATTGGTGTAAGAAGGGGGAGTTAACTCCACACACAAACAGAAAGCCTAAGGTTGGACTTTATGATCTTGGAGGTCTCTTCCAACTTTAATGATTCTCTGATTCTGTGATAATGGCTCTGTAAAAGTGTGTTATGGTCCTTGCTACTTCCTGTGTTCATGCAGGATCACATTCAATAGGAATAACCAAATTATCCAGCACTATGATCTGCACTCTTTCTAAAGAAGGATGATTGCTTGAAGGAGAGTTTTGTTTCCCAGCCTTTGTGCCCACACATTCCTACAGATCTTGGCAATAAAAAATTTGCATGAGATAATTATAATAAAAACATTCCTAACTTTTTAAATGGTGACTCAGGGATTCATAGTTTTTCCTGTGGTGGTTTCACCACACTAGATAGTTGAAAGCACAATCCCTCCTGCCTTTTTTAAATGCATCATGACACTATGCTGTTATAGACATATGCTCTAAAAACAAATTATCACATAACAGGAATAATGAAATTAATTTCTGTAATCTTACTCTGATGATTTTTCTTTTCAAAGCACCACTATAGACTCTCAAGAATTTTCAAAACAGACAAATGTTGGAATAAGTAAATGACAATGAGGAACATAATCTGGCAGTAACTTTTTCAGTAACTGCTTTTTTTTTTTATAATTTTCTTTTTTCTTCATTTAATGATTTTTCATGACTGAAGGTCTTTTCCAGCTGTAATGATTCTATGCTGATGGAAGTTGTAAATTTAATGCTCACTCAGTGTTGTGAACACAAATCTGTAACCACACTATGAAAATTAAGGATAAAAGAAAAATATCTAATAAATAAAGATACAGACATACAGGTACCAGATTACCTTTATTAGTGACAGAGCTTATTAAATACCTATCTTTCTTTTAAATACCTGCCTTCAAATGTTATCCCAGATCTGCCACACACTTTCAATGTGTTTGTTTGGAGATTAAATCCTGTGGAAACTCTGATCGTTAGAGATTTTAACATTGGTATTAACAGGATAGTAAGGGGGATATAATCTATGACTGTCCCTTTGTATAAACATTTCCAGAAAATAAGCAGGGCCTGCTAAGCACTTGTCCTGTTTTATTCCCAACCCACAAACATAAAACATGCACAGCGGCGTTTTCTTTTGCAAACAAATTCTCAGTATTGTTTGATGGGAAATTTTTTTATAATAATACATAGAATGATTTATAAACTAGTAATGAAATTTAGTTCTAGCAATCTGAACTTCACATTTAATATTACCCAGAGAGGATTCAGCTGATTCTGCAGTGCCTGTTGTAAGCACACTCACCTGGATCAGTTTTCTTATTCAATCACACACAAATGCTGGCATTGCCAAGAACCGTCCTATGGAGCAGGTCACTTCTGGAGTCTCTGAAAAGGACATTGATACAGACCTAAAGGATTTTGCAAAACCTGAAGGCAGTTTAGTGAGGAGAACTGCATTCCAAAGCCTGAGTGTGCATTATTTAACACACTAGGTGGTCACTGATACCTCTGCAAAGAGCACACAAAACACATCCAGGTGAGACTCATGTACCATCAGTGCACCATTACCAAGCAGATCACCTGAGGTCCAGATCTCAGATTGATTTTATTCACTCTGAGCTGAATTGTCACTTTATTTGTGCACTAATAATAATAATAAGAATAGTAAACATTGGCTTGTGCTGTAAAAATGGGTGGGTTTTTCCTCTAAATTCAGCTACAGGATACTTGCACACATTCAGATTATTATATGGACTTCTTTCAAAATATTTTGTACCCAAACCATTCTTTGTGCACAGTTCACTTGAGCCAAGCATGAATCAGTTGTAAAATAGCAGCACAGTGCCAAGCCTGACCTGTAAAGCCCAGCTCAGCTGCAGGAACTTGTGGATTCAGTGCTGTAGGGCTGGAACCCCCATGGCTGGTTCACAGCTGGAAGGCAGCCAGCAGCCAGCCCAGAGTTTCAGGGAAAGCTCCAAGGCTGCTACAAAAGACCATGTATTTTGTACATTGAAAAGAGCTCTAGACAAATTGGACAAATTTCAAGTCAGGCAGGACAAGATAATTTTAACCAAACTTGAACTAAATTCAACCACAATCATTTTTCACAATCAAGACAGAACTCTAAAGCCAAAGGATAAATTCTCACCATACTTCTGTTGGCTTATTGCATGAACTTTCTCACTCCGTGGTACACTTGACTTACCCTTGCTGAGACCAGTAATGCTGAAGCTTCTCTTAAGTTATTCCTGAAAAAAGAAGAGAGAAGCAGTCACCTTTTTAAGTTGTACCTTCACCTTTTAAACTACTTAAAGTATATAAAAATTAAACGGCTATGTTTTAGTTTAGCAAATGCCTTGAATCTTCAGTAATTTCCTGAACTATAGCCAGTGCTATGAATATTTACACTTGTTTAGCATCAACACTAATAACATATGAACAAATATTATTTTAATTTTAGCAAACTACATAAAAAGAGTCTCAAAGAGTTTCCTGAATTAGCTCTCATTTATTGCCACTAATTTTTCCAAAGTAAACACCACTCTTGCATCTAAAGTGGTTTATTTCTTGGACATAAAGAAATATTTTTTCTTACAAATTTACGGCAGCTCCAGTTCACAAATGTTGTTAGAGAATAATACATGATGGCAAGATTTTGCACTATATAATACATTTCTATATATAAATTTATTTAGCTGGACTTAAAGTAGTTTGTATCACTTAAGCAGAAAAATCAATACTCATCTCACAACACAGAGCTCATACTGCAAACCCTACCTGTGTGTTTACAAGGCTGCAGAAAAGGCTTTGCTCCAGCTGGTCTGATTCAGATTTCTTCATTCTTATGCCAGACAATTGAAAGCTAAAAAGGGAAGATGTATCTGAAAACAAGAAAATATAACACTCATTCTCACTAGGTAAATATGCTTATCTCTAACAGTAACTCCATCCTTGTCTTGTGAAGTCACCAACACAGGGAAGGAAGTTACACAATCAAAAATGAAGACAAATTATTTTCAACTGCCAAGCCAATATTCAGTTCTGTGTTCCTTTTCAATCTGTAATTGTACAAAGCAAAGCAGAACCTCAATAGTTCATAAATATATGGAATGACATTAAAACAATAATCCAATATTAGCTATAGTTTAAGCAAGCAAATAGCAAAAAAGCATCATACTACAGAAAATAAAAATTGCTTAAATTGTTTTGCAGCTCTTATAGGTGAAAAAGAAAGACCTTTTCTCCTTTTGCTTGTCAAAACCATTGTGTTATTAACTGTCATATTTTGAAAGCTATACTTGTATTCTAACAGGAAATTTAAGTCCTACAGAGCATTTCCAGTTCTCTCATAGACCATACTTCAGACAGAATTTAACTCAAGAAATAATCCCTGCTTCATCCACTGTAGTTTCAAATTGAGGTCAGAACCATGTGTTACACAACCTTATTTCATGGAAAAAAAAAACAGAACTGCATTACAAGCTGCAGAAATCAGCACACTATTGCAAGCAACAAACAAGAAAGCTAAGAACAAAGAAGAAACTTGCTGAATTACAACTAATAAAAGTATTCCAGCATATGCTGGTAGCAAAGCAAATGCACTCAGAATAGTGGCAAAAAAAAAATTATTTTTAAAGTACACATAGTTAAAACCAGACCACTGTAGAGCAGAAGGACTTTGCAAAATATTCACTTAAGAGGCTGTCACATTAGAAAATTTCTGGTTGTTCCTTACATGAAACAGTAAAGCACCTATATTAGAAACAAGTTGTATATCAGTTTCCTCTAAGTCTTCAAGAAAATAAACACGAGCTACAGGTAACCATCAGTTACATCAATTTTAAAAAATAACAATAATAAAAAAATAAAAAAAATTCCTACTTGAAGCAGAGCATTCAATACTTATAGAAACCTCTTGAGAGGCCTGGGTGTTGTCTGGGTAAAACGCTGGTCAGAATACATGCATACATATAAATACCTGTAAAACATATACATACACCCACAGAGGGATAGATGAGGCCAGTTGGGTGCACACCTCCAGACCAAGCTGGCTCATCCCCAGTTTCTTTGGCACATGGGCAGAGCAGCAGCTGCAGCTCTGGGGGTCCCAGTGAGCTGTGCAATCGCAGCCCTGGCTGGCTGGGGCCGGCTTTCCCAGAGAGATGGGGGAAAGGCCTGTGCTGGGGATTCCATGCCAGCCCTCACACCAGGACTTCCTGCTCACCCCACAACATCCTGCTTTTATGGTATGTTCTGAGTGCCTCAGATCCCTGCCTGACAGCACAAAAATTCCAGTGGGAGGGAATGTACTTTGATAGTGTGGCTTTGCACAGTTGTGGAGAGGCTTACAGATGCTGCCCAATCTCCTGCCAACCTTAATTCCATCACAAGAAGTGATTCTTCAGACAAATTATTTACATTTGCTAATCAAATACAAACCTAAATATTTTCAATCTTTTTATGGCAGCATGGTGAATAAATAGTTGCTGAAGTCATCCTTCGAGCACTGAACTTGGTTCTCAGAATCCCCCAAAACAAATAATTATCAACCATTTGTGTAACAACTTCTTGAAGCAAAGCACATGTTGCAGTGTGGTTATTGTGATAAAATCAGTTTTCTCTGCTGCCTTGCTTTTCTCTAACACACTTACAGAAGATATCATCACTTGCTACATCCATCTCCTTACAACTCAGCTTTAACTTACTCTTTCTGGATTAAATGAAAATGTTAAAAAATGCACTCAAGGTTTTCCTCCAAATCAGTCTTAGGATCCTGTGAAAAATAAATCAATGAGTCACCCTGGTATTTTCTCTCCTAATAAATTAGCAGCTCAACATCAGACCAATGTATGTATTTTATCGGCATCATCAAGCAAAAGATGAGAGATGTTTGTCTGAAGTGCTGATTTCATAACTTCTGTAATTCCGAGAGCATTGGAAACTATGAAAGCTTGAATATTTGTTCAACTTTTTCATTCTTATGTCTTATTTAGAAAATAAGTGTCAAAGCACAGGTCCAGTATTTAAATGAGCAGCTTTATGCTGAAAAAGCCAGTGAGGCAAATGGGAGAGGTCAGGCACCAGTGCCAGGTCAGCTGGCCTGGCTCCCAGTGCTCAGCCAGCTTTCTCAGTCTTGGGTAATAAAATGATGTCTCACATGATTCTTAGTTTGCAGGTAATTGTTTTTCTCCTGAACTGGATTTCTAATCCCCAGAGAAGTAAAGAAGATCTTGAAAACCTGAACCCTTAGAGGCAGAGTTAAAAAAAA
>VXAX01008051.1:461769-477663 GCA_013399835.1 Leptocoma aspasia
GAAAAAAAAAAAGAGAGAGAGAGAGAAACATATGTAAACCTCCCTAAATTTTCATACAGTCATACAAAGTTTCAGAGTCTTGCTTATTATCTTTAGCTACTTTGGTGACTATGCAAGTCATACATTGTTAGATTTTATGCTAACTCATTTTCTGTGAATCCCATTTATTTCTGCTGGGCTCTTTTTTTCATACAAACCTAGAAGTTAGTTTCCAAAGTTCTCCTCATTTGAGAACTTTTTGCTGCTCAAAGATCAAGCAATACAAAGGAATCCTTCCACAGAAATGCACTTTTGTGCACAATCCCAGACTGATTCAGTAGGAGTCTCTTGTATTTAGCAGGAATATTATCCTAGAAAATATAGGCAGTTACTGTTTTGTGTTTATAAATAATACATGACTCATTTTTCCATTTGCATATTTTGCTATTTTCTCAGAGTGCACAAGTTCACCTTTTTCTTTTCCAAAGATATCAACTAAGGAATAAAGGCAGTGGAATTTCTCTGTGCACATGTCATGATTATGACTATCACGACTATGAAATATATGACTTGGGCCTTAGTCCAAAATGTCTGCTTTCTGTCAAAATCATTATTGTAATAACTCTCACATTGATGCCATTCCAGGTGCTAAATAAGGAGGGATAAAAGCCTGACTTCTAGGCCTTTTTAGTCCCTGAGGAGCAAACATCTTTAGCCAGAGGAGATATTTTTTCTTCTTTACAGTTTATTTCCTGCAAAAAATTACTGCACTTTAAATGCACGTGATCACTTTAAGACCCACCAGTAAGAGGATGCTGTATTTTGAGTGACATAAATATACCAACAAATAAAATGCAAAGCAGATATTAGAGAGCAAGCAGTAATAATTAAACATCCATAAGGTTTTCAAACGTGAGGCAGAATCATTTAAAAGTTTGTTAGCCTTCAAGTGAGTTATATTATAGTTAATATTATTATAGTACTAAAGGAAGAAAAGTGCAATCATCCTCTGCAGTGCATGGAGAGATTTATTGTCAGCTAAATTGGCCTATTAAATGTAGTAGGATAAATGGACCTTTCTATGGTGCAGTCAGAATCACTAATTCCTGCTGTGACTGTGCAAGAAGGGGTAGCAAAAACGAAAACAAAACAGCAGAAATAGATCAGAGACTTTAAAATGAAGTACCATAGTTTTTGAATGTCAACAAGAGATTCTATAAGCAAATACTAAATGTCCTGGAATTGTATCTCTAGTTTGTTCAGCAAGTCAGAAGGAGAAAGATGGATGGGATTATTACTAAAAGAAACCAAATTTATATTCTAGACTCCACTAGAAATTGTGTATGCTGGCTGAGATGTGCAGCAAAGCTTTTCTCAGTAATACTGAATATAGGGTCATTTTAATGTCAGCTGCTTTTAGTACAAAACTGGGTGATGTTTTGCACAGATTTCTTTATAACCATATCAAGCAGTACTGTACATACAGGACTATTCACACTACATACTTGCAGTACTGCTTGGAGCACTGCTGTAAATTATGGACTACCAGGAAAAGGAAAGAGATACCAATTAGGAGACCTTTGCAAGAATATATTTCACATAAGTTAATAAAAAAGTTGAAGAAATAGAACAAGTCTAATCCTGAAGATTCATAAATTCTTGTCCTGATGAACTCCTACCTGTCAGTATTAGAGGTTAACACTGCACACCACTACTACCAGCATCCACAGGCTGACCTTGCAATGCTCAGGGCTATCAAATAAAAATGCTAATTGTCATCTTTTAAAATTGTCCTGGGTTTTGGGTTGGGGGTTTTTTTTAAGCTAGATGCTAAAACACATAACTGATACCAGCTGATAATTTCAGTGATATTCAGGATCATCTTAACCCATCTCCCACTGCAGTCAGGGGTAAATTATTATTAATTGTGATTGAGAAAGGGTTCAATAACTTCTCATTCCCTCTCTCAGTACATTCAGTTAATGCTACCCATGCAGTGTCCCTAAGATTTAGGTGGTGCAAATTCCTGGTTCACTTCTCCTGTCTGGCTTGACATTGAAAGCTTTTTAATTGGAACAGAGTTATGGTATGTTCAACTCAAACTTCAGACCTGAATGAAGGCTATAGATGTAATCAAAACATCATTCATAATGAGGTTAATCACCACAGAAAGTACCTGAGCTGAAGTTGAATTCCACGCATTATGGAACAATGTGAAAAGGTAGAATTTCACAATATGAAAGAATGAGACAGATTAATGCTCCAGGACCTCCAGTCCCTTGCTCTCTTTGATCTACTTTACAGTGTCACAAAGCCAATGAGAATACCCTATATATAAAAATATATATAGTATTGGATTCCTATCCTGGGCAAGCTGCTTTCTGAATTACAGGCATTGTCTGCATTTAATCTAGGTAATCCACATAGGTATAAGGGAAGACTTTTTCACACAAGTCAGCACCCAGGGTTAAATGTAACTCCATTAAAAATCTGCTACTCACTCATATATATGGCCTAATGACACTGTTTGCAAGAGAAGAGAAAACCAGCTTTAACTTTACGACCTTCACCAAATGAGAATTTCCTTTCTCTTCCCAAGTAAAAGCAAAATTTACTATAGTCAGATAATACTTTAGTCTGTGCTTCTAAATAAAGCCATTCTATTATTCTTACTCTTTAGATTTTCTGGTCCATTTGGTTCTTAACTTTTTATACAAATTCTTTAAAAAGTTATGTGTTATTTATTGTGAGCAAGCCATAGAATAATTCACCAACTCAGAGCTTCCATATAGTACAGTTTTAAGTAATTATCCAAATAGAAGAAACCTAATTACTGCCACTGAAGCTAAAGCTCTTGTCATTAAAAAACTGATGTCTAATAAGTTTCTCATTTACATGTTATTAGTGATAACTGATAATGAAATACATCTAACAGTAAAATTTGTACAGGTACCCTGCAATTCAGAAGTGGCAGCTATAAATACAGTAAGACATTGACACTGTGTATTTTTAAAGCACTGCTATGTTTCAAAAGTAGGTTCACAACAATTCCAAGCCAAACCCACCTGAAAATTTGGAAATGCACAATAATGTTCAAGGATCCTGAGCCTGTTAACTGATCACTGAATATCCACATTTTGATATATCAGGTAAAAAAAAAAAGGCTTGTTCTCTGAAGCAGTAACACTTGGGGTAAGAGTGTTTAATTGACCTTGCAATGCTCATGCCATGTAGAGAATATAATTACAGATCAGGCCAAAACAGTGAATAAACATCACTGTAGAGCTCATTTCTAGAAAGCCACTGGTGAGGAAATCCAGGAAAGAAAAAGACTATGCATGATAACAGAAAAAGCTACTCTAGTTATAAACTAATTTAAGGGAGAAAATCACTTTCCCCATTATTATTACATAACATACCCCTCCCTCTTCTCTGTACCCCTTCCTTAATTCCTATATCAACTGCTGGAAAAATTCTAAAGGGATGTTTGCTTCTCTTCACATATAGATGAGGAGCCAGTGGGTATGGAATTTTTGTGTAAATAAGAATATAGAATATTTCCTCTGTACCTACCCACAGAAATGGAATCCAGTTTAAAGGGGTAGAAATTTACTTTAGTATGTGGTTCACAGGAGATGGCACTGGGGATCAAGTGCAGTTCACAGAATTCAGCATTCACAGTCATCCAATCAAAGAACAAGAATTGTTCTTTCTTTGTTGTACTGTTATAGTCTGATATATTGTGGTACCTTTCAAGACAATATTTAAAGTAATTTTAAAGATTCATTCTGTACAAACAGACTTGCAACCTCCCCTGCTTCTCAAAAGCAAAAATTTTTAAAAATAAGTTTCTGGTTCTTTTTCCGTCCCTTCGACATTCTTTCATTTTTAAGCCTGTCTGTGCTAGTGCAGAACTTCAGTAATTTGTTGAGACAAAACCTTCAGCAAAGGATTCATCCACAGTGATATAGAAGCAACTTTCCAAATACACACTCAGCAGTAAGATTTTTTGGGAGGTACATGAAAAGCTTGACAAAACCACCAACTTCGGCATTTCAAGATGCAAACACACTTAATGACAATCAGAATGGCAAGTTCCAGATGAACAGGATTTTTTATTTCACTGAGGCACTTTCCATAGATATTTGCAATTGCCCAGTTCTTTTGTGGCAAAATAATTTATGAATCTGTAACTGATTCCCACTTAAATGTGAAACATGTCAGAAATTTTTAAGTGTTTCTAAAGAAACCTTTCTAAAGAGATCTTTGGCTATTTCTCTTGATGCATCGAGAAGCCAGGTGTGCTAACCAGTAATTCTTGTTTCAGGTCAAACTGCTAATAATTCAGTGGGTGAGATATCTGTACAGGTGGATATCTCTACCCATCCTGGAACTGGTGAGCATAAAGTCACTGTGAAAGGTAAGTTTCAAACAGCCAACTTTAAAAAGAAAGCAGCAACAAAGACCAAACCTCCAAGCACTACATCCCAAGTCAAATATACCAATACTAAAATAAAAAATGGTAAGTGTTATAGTACTTGAGAAGCTATAAGTACACTTCAGGTCATTAGGAATGCACTTTTTCCTTGCTCAACATCAGCAGAGGTTCAGATTATGCAGGCAATATTCTGTCTGTGCTTCTCTGTGTAGATAGTTTAAAGTTATTATACCAAGTTATAGAGTTATAAATTAAAATGTGTCAAATTATACTTCTTGCTTGTACATAATTCAACTTCTAAAAAACTACAGCAAAGTTGAGTGGTGAATGACTGCACCAAGTCTTAAGAAGCTGCATTTTTAACCAAATGCCTTTGTTCTACACAACCTGAATTTCAGAAACACAGGATCATTCAGATTAGTATAAGCTGATTTTTTTTTAATTGCAGTAAAGGTAGCAGGCAAAAGGAAGTTGTAAATGCAAAGGGTTTGTAAAAAACATGTTTATATTTTATACTTTCATACCTAAAAGTAGTCAGATATCTTTACTTGGCAGGCAAGGGGCAAAGCTCCTCCTAGGCTTACCAGGTATTGAGATCCCATAGGGAAGCTCTCAGGTCACTTTTCCCTGGCTATGCCAAGTCACACAGAGTAATTAACTGGAACTCTTCCAATGGAATTTTATTTAACTTCATTTCTTTTATCTCTTTATAGTTGTAGCAATTAATAACCTAAACTGGCAAACAACAGCTATGTTCCGGCCCTTTGTGGAAGTTTGCATATTGGGTCCTAAATTAAGTGACAAGAAAAGAAAACATGGAACCAAGACAAAGAGCAACACCTGGTCACCAAAGTACAATGAAACCTTCCAATTGTAAGTCTTTTATGTCTAGGAGTTGCATATTTTTTGAAAATTTTCCTAAAATACTTTTGCATTTTAACCATTAGTAACAAAAAAGCCATCCTAACACAGATATATAGACACCATTTCAAAATTATTTACTGATTTGTAACTTTGTTGTATATGAAGATGAATAGCAGTCACCAAGCTTTCAGTACTGCAAAACCTGATTAAAACATACAATTAATTTCCCTACAGAGGAATAACTATTTCTATCCCTAGGAATCTATTGGCCTAGCTATTTCTTTGGACAGAAGCATTAATTATTATTTCTAGATATCTGGCCTTCATGCCTGTAGAGATATCTAAATGTGTATTGGGTTGTGCATGTGTTAATAGTATTGTTTACCTAATGCTGTTACCATTTAATCCTTAAACCAGTAAGAAACTTCCACCTAACTTGGAGTTTTAAATTTAGTACTTCTCCACCCTTTCTTGAGACCAGTTTATTTTCCTCCCCTTACCCTCCAAACCCTGACTAAAAATGAGTTCACTGTCTGTGTCTCACCACAAACAAGATGCCTGCGGCCAGGGATTTTCTGTATATTTTGAAGCTGATTTAAAGTTGTGGTGCTGACAGCTGGGGAACCAGCTGAACGTTTTTTGTACTTTCCAGGGAAAGGTAACTGCCTGTTCCAACTGCTGAGGGAATTCTGTTTCTGTTCAGGCTGCTGAGAACAGTGGCTCCATCACCAATACATCTGAAGGGTTACCTGTGTAGAAAGTTTAAAACTAGATATCCTGTTGTAACAAAATAGAACCGCAAAACTTAAACTACCACTCTCGCTTTAATTTGTCCAAGATTTCTGGAGTGAATTAACTCCTGGGGGGAATTAAACTGAACTCCTTGTTCTGAATTCATGTTGTTGATGCACACAGCCTGCTGAGTAACGAAGACAAGCCCGGAGCCTACGAGCTGCACCTGTCGGTGAAGGATTACTGCTTTGCGCGGGAGGATCGCGTCATCGGCATGACCGTCATCCAGCTGCACGGCATCGCCGACCGCGGCAGCTGCGCCTCCTGGTACCCCCTGCTCAGGAGCATCTCCGTGGATGAGACTGGGCTAACCATCCTCAGAATACTGTCTCAGAGGAACAATGATGAAGTGGCTAAAGAATTTGTAAGACTTAAAACAGAAACAAGATCTGCTGAAGAAACGGCCTAAAATACCCAAGTACTGCAAGATTGTCACCGCCAAGAACATAAATACAACGCTGTTGTCTGACTAGTGCATGCATGTGCAAATCTGTGGGAATGTTTAACTATGTTTTCAGTGTTTGCCAGTACTTATGTACTATATTTGCAAGGTATGTCAAGGAGCTGTATATCTTTTATACATATTTTGGTCTTTGGTAAAGTAATTGTTCCAATGAAGTGCCAAAACTAAGATTAGGAGTAAATGTTTCATCATCTCTTTTAAAATGTTGATTTCACCTCATCACAATTTGATTATTTTTTAACATTTATTAATAAGTAACTAGCTTTTTTAATTGATAATAGGTTATCTCTGTTAAACTGTGTTGCTTATTCTAAATTAAGTTACATCCCTTACTCTTACTTTAAAAATGAGGTGTACCTAGTTTTCTTCAAACTCTCATGTTATGCAAGCCTCATTTTAGGTGTCTTACTGATGACTTTTTCTATCATTACTACAGATGCAGTTACTTATAGAAAGTGTTTGTAATTTTATAATTACTAATATAAAGTAATGATTTTTGCATAAAAATTGAAAACGGATGGAAATATTTTATGCTAATCTACTTTTCCAACCTTTCATAAATATCACTGTGAAGAAATGCTGTTAAAGCAGGTTCTCAAGAAGCTGTGCTTATCAGAGTTTGTTACTGATGTTTGATATCTTGAGATAACTTTGTTCTTCAAAACTGCCACGGTAATATCATATTTGTATTAAAAGAGTAAGTCAGTATCTGTAGAAACAGGTTGCTGTACAGTACAGTATATGTGCTTTAAAAAAGTGATTTTTTAAATGATATGGTACTGTACAAGAGGAAGTAGTTTGGAATACGTAATGCCGGTTTGTGGTTTGTTTCTAGAAATTGTTTATGAGAAGAAAAGATGCTGTTAGCATTTTCACTCAGAGTTATTAACGTTGCTTTACATACTTAGCTGTAACATCAGTTAAGTGCTTTATTTCTTTAATTTTTTTTTTTAGAAAAGTTCAACAGTTTGTACTTATGCAACATTACTATGTATTGCACTAAAGCAAACTCTTGTGTCCTGTAAATATATTTAGTGAGGAATTGTAAAATAAAGTATGCAGAAACTGCTTTCTAGTTTTGTCATTTGATATTATTTATGTAACTATTGGTTTTACGTGCATGTGAAGCCCATGGAGTGGGCTTACTATATAGCTTTATAATATATTAAAGTATGATTTGCACTGTCTGGAATCTGGCTGTTTTATAAGTGTAAAATTTGATGATATGTCAGTGTCCTAAAAAATACTATGAATTAGGTAGGTGTATATATACACACACACACAAAAATTTGCAATGCTACACATTTGTCATTGGTTTTGGCCACAGTGTTTCTCATTACACAGGCTGGAGTTTTCAGCTTTGCTTAGGGAAAAAGTAACTAAAGGAATAGAGGACACATAGTTTGTGTGTTGATGTCAGCCTTCTAAAAACATAACACATGACTCCACCCACATAAACCAGATTCTTTCCTGGAGATATTTGTTAGATGTTTAGATTAGATTTAAAGGTCTTTCAACGTCCTCAAACTTCTTCCTTGAATACTAAAATTAGATTTGTCATAAGTATATTTAGACATTTAGAGCAGTCATGCACAGTCTTTAGAGAGTTAAGAACACTCCCCTAAAAGCATAGATTCCAAATTGTATTTCTGCGAGGTATAGCCCAAAGTGTCAACAGTAGGCAGGCAAGATTTGATGTAAGAAAACATCAGCAGACTCAGTTTCAAGTAAAACTGGAGGATAATCAAGAGATGAGATGGTTCCTGGTACAGAACACTCTTGGGGACAAAATGCAAAAACAATTCCGTAATATATCATTTGTGGCTCTGTGAATTAAACCAGAAAGGCTGGAGTAAACAGCTTCTGGTTTTTTTTACCTGGAGCACTTCCATCATATTTTTCTGTGGCTGTTTATTCTAGTGTAAAATGGCACACATTTTAGTGCATAATGTAATCACCACCCACTTAACTGTTTATCCCGAGATTCAGGATAAGGGAATAACAAGGGAATCAGTCAGGGCAGTCAATTACTGCTCGTAGTGGTTGCCCTCAGCTGCACACAGCAAAGCAATCAGGCAAGCCAATAAAACCATCCCTTATAGTCCACAGCTTTAGACAGTGCACTTCAGGGTTTCACTGTGTTTAACAGAGAAACATTTATAGATCAAAAGTTGTCCTGTGGAAGAGCAAAGTGCATTAACTCTACAGCACAGGACTGCTTTAAATGTTGCTATGAAGCAAAATGTAAGTAAATGCAATAGTGTAGCACAAGCTACACACCTCACCCATTTCATGTAGTCAAAATGATTGACGTGGAAGAGTTCTTAGTGCTGTTTTAAAAGCTGTTATAATCTCTTCTAGGGAAGTAAATATCCCATTAAAAAAATTCAACTTGTGAGAATTGTCTTAGTTCAGCTGAGCTAACCTAAGCAAACTGACAGGTGTTCCTGCAGTTTCACTTCTCAGCGACAACTGATGCAACCAAAATTCTAAGTGGAATTCCATTTGCATTGGTTAGTTAAGATAACAAATATACACATATGCTCTTAGGGAAATAAAGGAGAAAAAAAGACAGCAGAGAACAGCACGATTAAGTTGAGAGCAAATTTTCCATTCTCCAAGGAACAGTTACAACATGGAAACCACTTGATGTGCACCTGAAAAGACACATTCAGAGAAGTCTGTCATATGACAGCTCTTCAAGTCAACCTGTGTACTCAGAACTGACAGTTTTACGTAAAACTATTCAATAAAGACTGAGAAAGATTTTTGCCCTTTTTAATTTTGTTTGCTAGGATGAAAATGTAAGAGCCAAATCTAGAAACGGAATTAAATTTTCCTCAAAGCATTTTTTAGCTAATATCTGACAAAAGAAGGGAAGTAGTAACATATGAATTAAAGATATATAAGAAACTAAAACTAGCAGCCATCCTGAATCTCAAACACCTTACCCAATTTTTTTTTTTTCCTAATGCCACATTGAGATAACATCTGAATTAAGAACACAGTGCTGGAACTGGCCTTTCCTTTGCATATGGACACTGAACCCAGGAAACTGCTAAAATACCAAAGGAAACATCTGTGAGATGGAACTGGATGTGCATAGTTCTTCATACCTTTTATGTCTTCTGGAGACTTAAATTTGCATCAAAATAATCAATTCATGGGTGTTGGGCCTTCGCCAAGAGGCTCAACCAGTCGCAGCAACAAAATATGAAACATTTTTCAAATCATTTTGTCTGTACCCAGGAAGAATCAAGAGACTTTTCATAAAGAATTCCTGGCATGTGCAAATGACACCATTTGGCTTAGGTTGACATGAGTCTAGTGTTTTACTTGAGAAGCTTACAGAAAAGAATAATAACAATAATTTCCATTGTTTTTTCTCAATTTGTTTCACTAGTTTTCATTGATATTTTCATGCTAGTGACTGTAGAAATCAAATTTGTAGACAAATACTGAAAACAGAACAATAATTTACCATTACTGTATTAGTCTGAATTAAATACACATTTCTCACAAATCCCTTGAAATCTAAAGACCTGAACAAATCTGGGTAGAATATTAAGTTATTGTATTAAATTAAATTCAGCTAGCAGACATAAAATCAACATAAATGGATTCAATGTTACTTGTAAAATACAGCTGGGCAAGAGTTGGAAAGCATTCAGTTGTTTACACATGCTTATTTTGATGGTATTCTCATATCACTTTGCATTTTGGCAACAGATTTATGTGATTGACTTGTACTATGAAAAATTCATAGAAATTAATCTTCAGGGGACAAATTCTAAATTTTTTTAGAAATTATAATCGAGACGTGATACAAACACTAGACTGAGACTAATAAGCAGAACTGGGATATTCTAAAAAAGTGTCACTAAAAGTATTGGCTGAGAGAAAAAAATGACAGTTTGTATCTGGAAAATATCTGTTTCTCTTGGGTGTTCTACAGTGAATGAATGCTCACACACACTACAGAATATAAATGCATTTCTAAATGATGAATCTATGAAATCTAATTTGAAGATAAACCCAATAGGCAACCAAGTGAACAAAAGTATCTTTTAAAACAGATTCCGTAGCTGACAGTTTACCTAAACCAACTTCCTAAACGACCATTTCATTGTAAGAATTCAGTTTCATATTTCAAAGACTCCAGCAATTACAGCTGAAAGCCTTCACTATCAATTTAGCCAAATGAATTATTCACTGCAGAATATGAAATAACAAGTGGGCATACTGTAAACTTTGTAGTGAAAGCCATTAAAACATCATAGATGAATTTTCAACTAAATAAATACAAGATAATCAGAAAAGTTAATCCAAAGAAGTGAAGTCTGCTCTTGAATATGTTTCTGTTATTTCTGCACACTACAGTACAGTCCCAGGCTCCAACCTACATTGCCTTGGGGTCTCACATAAGTTAACACCCATTTCTCTAGGGGTTTTTTGAGCAGTAGTGGGAGTTCCAGGAAAAAAGGACAAACCAGAGAGCAGCTTGGGCCACAGAATAGCTTCCTGAGCTGTTCCAAGCTCTGTTCTGTAAACTGGACACACACTGTTGTTTGACCAAATACACGAAGGAAAAAACAAACCTACACTGGGGTAAGCATAAGTGGAGTTATAGCAGACCAGACTCAGGCAAAAATCAGAGCTCTCCATCTTCACTTGCCCAAGATACACAAGAGCTGTTAACAATTGCTGAGGCAGCTCTAACTTGTATTCCATTCAGGTCTAAGAGGGCCCACACATTTTGTTCAATCATATTTGCCCATTTAAGCAAGAGGATTTTTTTTGCCAGTGACAGCACTGACTGCAATGTGAGTTAAGCCTCTGGGCCTGAGGTCACGACAGTGAGAAAACAAATGTCAGTTACTGACTAGCAGAAACAAAAACTGAAAAGGAATTGCAAAAATATGCAGTGTACAGTAGAACAGTAATGGAAAACTACAGCAGAGTGAATCCATTCCCCTCCTCTAGATAAAAGTCCCTGCATGATGCCTGCTAGATGGACTTCAATTTACAACATGTGGCAGGGCTTTGTCCATAGAAACCACCCAGTGTTTCCGGGCATTACACAGCAGTCAGAAATAAAAAGCCCTTCACAAGCAAATTGGATACCCATATCCAGCTGGACTGTATGGGAATATACTCAGAGGAAAAGATGGAGAGGAAAAAAAAAAAAGAAGAATGGATGTGGAAAACAGCTGGAATCAGACTGCATTCCTTAACTTGTGGCAGAACCAGAAAAGTCTGTGTGATACCAATATGACACACAAGGGTAGATCTGTCTGGATTTTTGTCATGTTCTAGTCTAGCTCAGGAGTTACTTCTGTCGATTTTGATTTCAGTAGAGGTACAAGACAGAATTTGATCCCTGAGAGGGTCTACCCCCTCTTTTTGTACTAAGTGGAGTCTGAATGAATGTGCTCTGCATGTCACTACCCTCTGTTACAAAAAGATAAACGTATTCCCAGCCCAGAAGCCACCATAAACAAGTTCAAGCTACAGAGCCTGCAGATATTATTTTCCTGAGTAATATATATCCAAGATACAACAATATCAATGAAGTGGAGCATTCTCTTGAGGAGCTTGAGAAACAACAGCAATTTGTATCTAATGATGCATCAATGTATCAACATGTGAATTTGTACCCAGGAGACAATAATAAATCAATTTGCCCTTATAACACTATCTGCTTTTCCTGTGCAATTTGCAGAGGAACTCCTGTGCCAGACTGAGCTTCCTCAGCACGGTGTCCACTCTGAAATTAGGTCAAGCCCTTCGTTCTCCCCAGCTCAGCAGCAGAGACAAAGCATTGCAGTTACTGCTGAAGTGAGCTGAAGTCAGTAGCAGCAGTGAACTTAACTCCCTCCAAATATGCTCTGTGATGTTCAACAGTCCATATAATCACAGCACATCTTCCCTTTACTGTAGATAATTTCATTTCTGATCAGGGAGAAATTTCACAGCAGAAAGAAATAGAAACAAAGAATGCTGTTTACACTTAGCAATAACTTACTACACGTTATTAGATGGAAACAATGAAGAGTGTAACTGTGGGTATATATCCTTCTCTGTCAGAAGGAAATAAACAAAACTTATAAATTGGATTGCATGAATTGAATCTCTTTAAAAAGAATAGAAGTAATAAATACATAGAAAAATGCTGATAAGCAGCTTGCAATTTTGGCAAATGCTGTTATTTAGACTGGCTGGTTAAATAATCTGTGAGAAGGGGTTAAATCTTTGTCAAATGCTCCAAGTGAGCTATTAAGGCTAGTGCCAGCTAAGAGAGTCCTGTCTGGCTGAGTGCAATACCTAGAACCAGCTTATTGAAACACAGACCAGGCTTAAAATCCAGCATGTCAGGCATTGCTAATGGAAACAAAAACAGTTAACTGGAATATTTAGAGAATAGCATCTGCTTTTGTGCAGAGAGCAAAGTGAACACAGGAGAAAACAATTTGCCAAACAGAGGAGGAAAGTCTGGAACAGTATTATTTACAGTAGCAGCTTGTATCTGAATGTCAGTGTTAAATAAAATATCACTGAAAAAGAGATACCTAAAAACCAAAACAAGAGACATTGCAATAAAACAGAGAAGGAAGGGCAGAGTTAAAAGAAAAGGGCCGATGTAACAAAGACTGTGCTATTCTAAGTCAGACCTGCCACCTAGAGAGTCCTTTCAGACCTTTACACTGTAAATTATTTAAATGGACTGATAGAGGATAATTAGCACACATCTATATACCAAGGTGACTGTGACTAACAATAAGAAAGAAACAAAGGAAGAAACCAAAAAACCTCTTCAGACCATCCTGGAAAGGAGTTATAGCAGGAAGAATAAAGTTCTAGATTCAGTGTGAAATTCCATTATAAGAACACTTTCATTGTATCTTTAGCCAATAAACAATAGGCAAGCAGTGCAAGACACTTTTCCCATTCTTTCTGCCCACACCCCAAGCTCATAAAAGGTTTGCTGTCAGAACATGTTTGTAGGAATTAAAAATGGCTTCTGAACTCATCAGTAACAAACACAGCTCAGCAACTTTTACTACATAAAACTATAGTCAGACAATACCATAATACCAGAAAAAAACCCTGAATTACAGGGACATACACACCCCCCCAAGACCACTGATGTGAGTTGGCTCTGCCCAGTCAGAGGTAAAAGCAAACAGTGAGTGAAGAGACTGCAGGGGCGCCTGGCCACAGCTTACATGATGTTTTGAGCTTATGTGATTTACCCACAACCATATTCTTCTGTGGCAACCAATGTCCCATCATCCACACACAGAAAAACTGAGGCAATAAGGTTAAATTTTTTGTTTAAATTATAAAGGGCAAGCAATAGCATCAGAATTGAAATTCAGGCAGCCTTAGATTCTAAACTTATGCTCTAAGCATTGCCCCTTGTTTTTCACCCAAGGCACAACGTGGGGGATTGTCACTATCTCTGTCTGCAGTTATGGGTGTTTACTGGCTGATACAATTCAATTACTTTACTGACCACGTAGGAGGACTTCAATCAACTTTTCAAGCAAAGCTCCCCTCTGATAATTGTTGATAGTAAGTAAAACAAACCTGTGAATAAGCCAACTCCTTGAAATTTCTAGAGCAACCTACCAATATGAAAAGTAAATCCATTTTCACTGTGAAGGTATCAATATTCAAAGGCAAATAAATCATTAATTTACAACTTGAAATTCATCATGTATGAATATTTCATAGTGTTCCTTCACCTATATATCCAATACATATGTCCAAACAAATCAAAAACCCACAACCTTTTGGAGATCTAAAGTTCTTCAACTGACTACAGCTATATCATGCCACTAACAGACACCTTAAATCAAATTCCTGCTTTTACTTCCTGTGGAATATAAGTAACAAGTAAATGTAATAAATATAACTTCTGGGCTTCTCATTACAATGAGAACAAAAGCATGAGGCACTTGGGACCACTGCTGACACAGTTCACACTGAAGTGGACCTTAAATGTACAGTTCAACCTGGGGCTCATAGGTAGCTCCTAATGGGAAAAAAAAAAAAGAAAAACCAAAACAAAAACCGCCAGAGAAACCACACAACTGAACAGGCAAATTAATTAGAAAAGCAAAATCTGAAGCTCTTTGTCTCAGTCCAGAACCTTCTGCAATTACCACTTTTGCCCAGCACCACTTTGCTAAGCTGTGATGCCATATACCCACAGACAATAATCATCAATAAAATTTGCTTTTCTACCAACTGGAAAAGCTGTCAGGGGATTGATAAGCAATAGCAGGAATCAGGCCTTAGCATTATTTAATGCTATGTAAATTAATTCTCCGTTTTACTGATTTTCCTGTTGATTCAGTCCATACATGTTCAGTTCATCCCTTTCTTTTCACTATTAATCAGAAAGGTATTAACAGCACTTCTCAGATTTCACCATAAAAAGGAGGCATCCTTTAATTTTTCTGAAGCACCAATTTTTTATTCAATGTGAAAATACATCATGTCATCTATAAGTATTTGAATTTTTCTCACACAGCATGGAGAGAAACAACCTTTTTTTGAAAAATGTAATTCAATAATTTTATACCCATTCTCAGCTAAAAATGCAAGAGCTACCACTGGAACTAAAAGATGTTGCATGCAGCATCACCATCAATAATTCCTGCAAGACAATTAGCAATGTTTTGTCCGAAACTGTAAATAACAAGATTACAAGTCCACAGCTTCACTAAGACATTACAAAATAATTTACATTTAATAAATCTTAATGTATTTTTTAAAAGTCAATCTATGCAGATGTCAGAATGTTCTTTAGGGTTTTGATGTACACTTCTGAAATTCTAGAGTTGCACAGCTCTGCAATGATTCTCTGGCTGTTTTAGAGGCATCTAGCTGAAAGAGCACTCTGCAAAAATGAAAGCTCATGACCCTGTGGGAACCAGGAGTTGTTCCCTGGATACAGAATGCTTCACAAATAAATTGCAGAATTATTCAAAAATACCTATGAGATTTTAGATCATTTTCTGGTGTTACTTTATTTCACCAAATTCTAATACTTCTATATTTGCCATCACTAGGTATTAAAAAGAAAAAATTTGATTTCCCCAAAAGGCTGAATACTCTCCAAAATTCATGAAACTATTTAAATTCATTAAGCTACAAGTGCAAATTGGCATCCAAACTTAAAATTAAAGGCTGCCGAGATTTTAAATTCAGATTTAACATGCTGTCTGATCTATGATTATGTCAAATTCTAAATTAAGTTGCAAAGAGCTATGTATACTATTTTCCTCCAGAAAAAAAAAAAAAAAAGAGCAAGGAAGAAAGGATTACATGCTTATGTGCGGGGTTTAGT
>VXAX01008051.1:486909-589471 GCA_013399835.1 Leptocoma aspasia
AGCAGGATGAGCCATCCTGTGCCTTTTGAGATGTCTCATTACAATGTTTTAGATCTCAAGGACAAGCAACACTTATGCAAGAAGTTTTATTGTGCATTTTCCAACTCTAAATAAGAGAGCACACACACAGGTGGAAAAAAAAAAAATTAAACCCAAGAAACCAAGAACTGAATTATGGTAGACATAGCTACAATGCCTGAACCTCTGAGTCAAGGCAAATAAAAGCTGGATTCAGAAATCTATTATTGAAGATACCATCAACAAATTTGCTTTACAATTAGATTCCACAGGGAAGTCAAAGATTAGGAGTTTAGGACTATATTTTTGTTTGTGCTTTATATAATTCTATTTATGATGTAACCAATCCAGGCAAATATTTGCCATTAGAGATTATATTGGTTGTTCTAGAAGTCACATTAATAGAACCAGTTCTTAATTAGGCTCACTACAACTTATGAATTTCACTATCATTTCATATTCTTAAAGTTTGCCCACAAAGAACAAGATTTTGAGCACCAGGTGATGCCACCTGCTTGGAAAAGACCCAGAATACCCAGCACCACTTTTTTTTCTCTTCTCCTTTCTTTCAATCTAATTTTACATGATTAATCAGATGCATGACGCCCAGCTTTCTTCAAACTGCAAAGCAAAGGCATTGCTATCATAAAAAGCTACTTTTGCATAATCAGATAAGATTTAGCATGCCATTCATCTTCATTATACAGCTGATAAGCAATTCCCAAGTTGCATGGTTTACTTCTCCAGCATGCTGATTGGCTATTATAAAAATAAACATGTTTTGGAGCATCCCAATATGCTGATATAAATAAACAAGAGTTGAAATATTGAAAGGGTGGTATATAGCTATTTAAGTACAGTATGTACCCTGGAAGGATATATATGTCAGAAGCAGCAGATGTTCTCCTTTTTTTTCCAAAATATACCTGTATTTGAACTTCCCCTCACTTATACACAGAGCAGTTCATCTGATTAATGGGCATTTCAAAAGATGAAATGTGCAGACAAACTTCTCATACTTCCTGGAAAGGTGTGGAAAAAAATTGCAAAATTCACCATAAATTTCTAGAAAGAGAAAAGGCAACCTCAATATCCTGAAACCTCTTGACCCCAACTCCTCTCCAAAGTCTGTCTCGGGGTGCAGAGGGAAGAAAAAATTAATATTTCTGATAAACAGAACCTTGCATATTAATGATTATGGAATCTATTCAATTTAATGTTACAACATCTGCTCTAGATAGAGCCAACATAAAGCTGGATATTGAAAACCCAAGAAAAACCAGAGCAATATTCAGTGTAGCAGCACAGCAGAGGCAGAGTTAATCATTGCTATGCATTTAACTTTGGCCAAACTACCACAAAATTATTTGTTCATACACCTAAACTGTGTAACAAGATAATTTTTACTCACACAAACAATAGCACTTCCAAGACTATAATTAAAAAAAAACAATCCAAAGTATCACTAAGAAGCAATTGCCTCTATCAGCTTCAGTAAATACTCCTTTATCAGATTGTAAAATATTTACTACTGATAGCTGCCTGTTCTGGGGCTCCCTAGAATCATCACCAAAAAGATTGCTTAGGTGAAAGGAACAGTGTTGTGTTAAAAAAAAACCCAACTTTTATTTTCAGTGTATCATCATTAATATTGATGAATTAATATTTTTCTCTCAACTCACACAATACTGAATTACAAGCTGCTCCTGCTCAAAACCCTTCTCTCTCCAGAGACCTGTTACAACCTTCCCAAGATTTCCTTCCTGGGCTTTATTCTTCTGCAAACTTTGGAATTTAGCCTGAGGAGCTAGACAAATTTGGATGCTCTCACTCTTTTCTCGGTGGCTTTGTGCCTATAAGTATGTGCTCCAGACAGAGGTTATTTTTAACCTCAATTAGTTTGCTGTATTAACACAAACAAGGATGTGACATAAGGTTGGAGAAGCAGACAAGTGCAGGGAAAATTCATAAACTAGTGTTGCTCAAAATAAATGAAGAAAAAAGAAAATATGAGGGGGGAGGTAGATTTACACACACACCCCTCGTCCCCTGATCCTGTCATTCTCCTGCAACACCTTTCTTTCTTCCCAGGGTCATTTTCTGATCCAGTCCCTGGCTCAGGGATTAACAGAAGGATCATTAGGCTGCACAGTACAGGTGAACACAGAGCAGGATTTCCATGCGCTTTGAACATCAGAACAGGTTTTCATCCTTCACTGATACCTCCTAACCAAGGGCTGTATTTATGTGTTGTCAAGCCATAGTGTATCTATGGCCAACGAGGAAATTAAATTTGCTTGCTAGAACACACATATATATTCAGTTGCTTTTTTTGTTTTCTTTCTTAATAGAAGTAGAGCCCATAAAATTTGCCAGACAAATCATTAGAATGAAATAACATACACAAGATTATTGCAAAATATTTTTTCCTGGTTTCTCTTTCTCCCCACAGCAGCATTTATTCTGACACTGCCCTTCTGAATGATGACAGGTATCTGGGGCCATGCAGGTCAGCTTCCCAGTGGAAGAGAAACCAGTGACATCAAGTCTGGGTATAATTTAAGTGTAACTTGTTCTATTTATGCAGGGTCTCGGTTCTAGATTTGACAAAGAAATTACCAAATTGCCTCTGGGTGATCTCTTGCTTCAGTAACAAACCCAACAGCAGTGGGCAGTGCTCAAAGAGCAGCTCTGCCTCAAGAATTGAATTTAATCAGAGCCCTGGGTAGAGAGCAAACCCTCCTGCTGCTCTCCCAGTCCCTCTCCAAAAGCCTTGTCACTGCAGGGAGACTTGCATCAGCAGCACAGCACGCCTTCCCCGCACTGAACATATGCTGCTGGGCTAAGGAAAAATCCTCCTTGAAGACTGCCTGTAACTACCATCTGTTGACACCTACACACCCCTGTTCCTCACCACTGACAGAGACAGCCCCTAGAGCTCAGTCACAGGCTTTGTTGTGCTAGACTTGCTGCAAACACAACCCACACATGACAGTCAGCCTCTCTAAACATTCACCCATAGCACAGGAGCACCAGCAGCTACTCACCAACAACTTGCAGAATAAGGGCACTTGTACAAGGTTTGCATGGAGCAGCTCTTCAGATGTGTTTTTTTTCAGTGCGATTTTATGTTTCTAGATACCTAACACACAACATCCATGATAAAATATCTGATTTGTGTGAAGTAATAATTTCCCTCATTTATTTATGAGCTTGTCTGAAGAGGGGAGATATATTTATAGCCAAGATTACCAGCCAGTAGCTGAGCTAAAACCTTGGCAGGCATCCACTGAAGACGACAGTGATCCACTGAGCTATGTTAACAAGGACAGGGCACAGGGGAAAGAAGTGACCACAGAGGCAGAAATATAGCTGAGGAACAAAGCTACTGGATTTTGCTAATCTGGTTACATAAAACAGCTCATTATAATGGGCTCTATTAAAAACTTTAAAAAGCATAAAATTATTTCTTCATGATATGCCAATTCTAGTGAAATAACTCTACATCAAGTCCAGAAGGAAAAATCCAAGATATTTCTATCTCTCTACAACTTTATGGATTGCATTTCAGAATTAAAACAATTCTGTTTAGTAGCCTAAAATAATCTGTAGATTAAATTGGTCCCTGAAATGTGATCAGTGATTCATGTTTTTAACTTTCCACAAGTGCTAAACAATGTTTAACATTGTGCAGTATTATGGAACTAGTAAAGAAAGAGGACAGCACTGGGAGGTGTAACAGCCTGCTAACATACATAGCTTTAAAAACGTGAGAGGCAGGGAAAATTATCTTCCCAGACATTCCACTGACAGTTAGAACTGCACTAAAAACAGTAATGCTACACAGAGTCAAGGAAACTCAGCATATGATTTTCTAAATTCATTTGTTCTCATGTTCATAAACATTTGTTATTGATTTATCACTTATTAACTTGAGTGTTATCTGAGTCTCCAGTTACCAGTGATCCCATATTTCAGTGCAAATACACAAATAACAAGGTCAAATAAGGAGATGGACTAGAATCACGAGCAGAATTCCTCCTGAATAAGTGACCCCAAGGTTGGAAGCTTTTCTAGGCATACCTATATTAGAGCTCCCTTCATGGATAAAAATCCCATATCTACAGAAATACCAGGTTACAGTAAAACTATGATTGCATCTTAAACTGTTATTTGTCATACTTTGCTATAGAACACACGATCCCCACTATTGTTAAACTTATTAACTGGTATTCCCAGCTGGTTTAGATTCAAAGCATTCAAGCATGTAAAGCATGATCCATTGTCTTTTCACAGATTATTAAACAAAAAATGTTTTTAGAGCCCAGAAAAAAAAATCCCAACTCAATTTATATTCAGGATTTGACTTAGAGCGATTACAATCTAAATCACTAGTGTTAAAATTTGGAACATTAAAATAACAGCAATATGCTTAAACATTTCACTCAGTTGTGTTCACTCAGTTTCTGTTTGAGACTCTTCCAAAGAAAACAACCACAGGTTTTACTGAACCAACCATATGATAGAAACAGGGACAGATGGAGAAGGAGACTGTGGCAATGCACTCACAGATGGAAGAGATTGCACACGATATAATAAAGATATTTTACACCTCTCTCTATTTTCAGTAAACAGTGAAATAAGATACCAAAAGGCTATCACTGGTTGGTGGTAGAAGTGACAGTTCCTATTTGCAAAACCACACTAAGATCTATACTTGAGCTACTTCACATTAAAGCTGTTTTAATTTCTGAGATGCCCTCCTTCCTGATTTCCAAGAGATGAGTTTTAGTAAATACAGGGAACAACTGCTTAATCTAAACCAATACCAGATGAATTAGGGGTAGATTCCCAGAAATTCTCTAATCTGATTTCTCTCAAAGGCAGGAACGTCAACAGTACTGGCTAAAAAAGTTAGACATTCTCAAGAAGTTACATAAACAAAGAACTACTTCTTTAAATGAAGAGATCCTGTGATCCCACATGAGATGAATCAAAATGATAAACTAATTTACCTCAGCTACACAACAAAACTAAATATTTGCATTGCACAAGTTGTATATTCTAATGTAATATTTTCCTAACCATACCCAAGATATTACTGGGAAAGGGTATGAAGAAGTTCTCTCACAAAACATAATGGAGAAAAAAATTGAGGAAAGTGAATGTGGTTCAAATTATGTTTACAGTAATGATTCTTTCCAGAAAAATATTGTAATTATTAATTTATTTCTTCACAAGAGAGAGTATTAATATGAATATGAACATTTAATAGTCTGAATACAGTGAAGCACTAACCAAGAAATTGCCATTAGCATTCATTCTAGGCACCTCAACAATCTTTAGATTATGCAGTACCTTTGTTTTAAGGAAAAAAATATCTATTTGGCTTCCTAACTAAAAATACAAAATTCTGTAACTTTGAACTAAGATTCACTAAGCTTAATTAAGGAAAGAGTTGTAATTTATAGGGATATATTTAATTTCAAATTAAGGCAATGCTACTCAGGTTAATAACATAAATATATGATACAAATCAATAGTACAAATTCTGTGGTGCTCCTAGTTTTTTCTCTAAGAGAACAGAACCTACCACCTGCTCAAACCTTTATCACAGAACAGTACCAGCTGCAATAGTACCAGCTTTTATGCTTCACCTTCCTCTAGAAAGGAATTGTTATTTGCTGCAGTCTCTTGGCCAGCTTTCACCTTTACCCAGCTGCATTATTTAGTATTTAGTCTAATCCCTACCTCCTGTCCTTGCTTGCACTGTCCTTTATCCATCAGGGATGAATGTCAGGTTTTAAATATGTACAGATGTTTACACCAAGTGTCCAACTCTACTCAAAGTCCAGAGAAAAGCGAATCCTATCACTCTGAACCACACTGGATTACAGGAGGGATCTCATATATTGAGCCAAACTCCGTTAACAATAAAGCAAAAACAAATTATAGCATCTCAGTGGGCTTCCAGTGGTGCTGCTGAGAGCCACATGATAGATATGTGCTACATGAAAAGCAAAAAGGAGCCTAAAGGTTGCTCTTCCTCACAATTGTCAAACACCCTTCTCCTTCCCCATAAAATCTGACAACCATCAATAGTTATCTACTCTTACTCCTGTGAAATACATGATCTTAGTAACATTCCCCATTAATACAAGTTTTTCTGTGGAAGAGCATCTCTGGAGGGCAAAGTGCTCATGGTGTATCATGATTTCAGTTTGTTATCAGATTTGATGAAACTTTAGCTCCAATTTTGGCTGTGCCTATGTGGCCAAGCAGCGAGGACTGACAGCAGCAGATCTGTAGAGCAAACCCAAAGCCATTAAGAGGTCCCAACATCCACAAAATACACACTTCCTAGGACTTTGCTCTGTGGTCGTGCTGGTTGTGACTGGAATTTAGTTAACTTCCTCCGCAGTGGCCGGTGTGGGGCTGTGCTCTGGATTTGTGCTGAGCACAGGGCTGATAACACAGAGATGTTTTTGTTATTGCTCAGCAGAGCTCACACAGGGCCAAGGCCCTTCCTGCTTTTCACAGGGCCACGCTGGGGAGGGCTGAGGGTGCACAGGAGGCTGTGAGGAGACACAGCCAGGACAGGTGATCCCCACTGACCCCAGGGATGCTCCAGACCACGGGACATCATGCCCAGCATATAAAGTGGGGGGAAGGAGGAGGAAAGGGTGGCCATTTGGAGCGATGCCACTTGTGTCCCCAGCCACCACTGCAGGTGACAGGGCCCTGCCCTCCTTGGGAAGGCTGGACACCTGCCTGCCCCTGGAAAGCAGTGAATTCATTCCCTGGTTTGCTTTGTTCCTGTGCACAGCTTTGCCATTCCCACTCCTTTATCTGAACCCATGAATTTTCTAACATTTACTCACATTTCTGTCTCCCAGTCCCACTGGTGGGACAGTGAGTGATCAGCTCTCGGGGGCTTAGCTGCTGGCTGGGGTTAAGCCACAACAGTAATTTAGTCCCATGGAACATCATACAAAATTATGAAAGTTTCATCTTCCATTTCATGATGTACAGCAAAGAATTGCAGTTTGGGATAATCAGGAGATTAATTTCAAAAGTATAACCCATCCAAATTAAAACTGTACCATAGGCATATCCTTTGAATTCTTATTCCAAAAAATCTAGGGTTCCCATTCTTTACACTCTTAATATTTGCTTCCCATAGAACTTGCATAATTAATAAAATTTCAGATTGCCTTTCCTCTTCTTAAAACATCTTGGCTAACCAGAGGTGCTCCAGATCTGCTATAATAAATAAAGTGGAGTATTTATTTCAGTTATTTCACACTTGCTTTTTAAATTTAATTTGCTTTGCTTTAGGGAATGAAATACAAATATATCAAAAGCCACTCTGCATATTTTAGTGCAATTGAGTAGTGGCAGTTAATTTATGGTTCAAGTGTTCAGGTGCTTAAAGTTCTCCGAATTGCCCAACTTTTTGTGAGTTGAAATTGCAATCTGATATCACGCAATTTTAATTTATTTATGCTGCAGAGTTATATAGAATCATCTTCAGTCAAGATTAGAAATAAAATAAACATTAAACAAATAACTGCAGTGACCCTACCACTCTGACAACTGCTAAAATATGAAGGGGGTTTGCTAAATGAGATTAAAAACTACTCCTATCCCTCTTAGTAGTACAGTAGATCCATCTTTTGGGAAAGATCAATACAGCCAACTGAAAAACATACCACTGTGAGGGGGGGATGCAGAACATGGAAAGACTCATTTCTCGTTATATATTGAACAACCTATAACATAGAAAGCAATGTGAACAGCTGGATAAGTATACCTTTGTTTTGTCCTTTAACTTTAGCCCCAAATAAAGTTGACTCATTTACAAACCTCCTTTCAGAATCATTTGTTCCAGAGTTGTCTCTCTGTCAGGCACACTTCACTACAGTAATCTCTTTTGATCAACTAGCGTAGCAGGTTTTTCCTACAATTGCAAGTTATGTCCATGCAATGCAAATTAATTTTTATTATTTCTTATTCAAAAGACATAATCCCAGGAAACAGACAGATACTCACTGCTTTCACCACCAATAGAAATGGTAAGAATTAAGCTTTTCATTTGTTCTTTATAAAAATATCTGTCTTAGAAATCTTTAAAAATCAACATTTGTTTTAAAATAAAATAGGATGCTGTTCTTTGATTTATATTATGACAGCAGTAACTAATTTTTGGTAATAAACTGACTTATGTAATTTACTATTTGGATCATTAAAAGTAGCTAATAAAAATTCACAGATACTGATTAATCAAGTGCAATACTGAAAGCTTGATCAACTACTCTGCTGAAACCTACACACAGTAATTCTTAAAGCTAAACTGGTCATTTTGCCAATAAGTAGTGTTGATGTCTATATGCTTTATAGAACCTCCATAGCTTTAAAACATTCTGTAATCACATTTTCTGCAACAGAATTTGACTGTTTAGTCCTAGACATCATGAACTATAATAACTCAGCAGCTAATATTATGGAAAATTATATGTCACTTAGTAAAGCTTCACATCAGAGAGGGAACCAGTTCTGAAAATAAAAGATAAATGTAATAAACATAATATTAAAATTTATTAGCAATTAGTAAATGAAAGCAATAAACCATTCAAGATTAGAGGTACTCCAAGTTGTCCAGCTGAAATGATGGAGCTTAAATACAGACAATAAAGGCTAAAAGTAAAACCATCCCAACTGACATTTTACCTTATACACTTGTTTGTATTACTGTGGAAAAATCTCTGAGCAGTCAAGTTTCCATGTGACAAGTAAAGAGCTTACTCCCATCTCCAATTCGTTCCCCTTGTATAAAACAGCAGCTGTGTCCCAAGACTGAACTCAGAGCAGAAACATTTGCAAGCACTTGGAAGCTAAAACTAATTGTTTAAGGGAATCAAATGTATTTCTCATGTTGCTACATGTCAAATGGATCAATTACCTCACCTCATGTGCCTTGTGACACTGAAAACTGCATCCTTCCAGGCCACACATCTATTTATTTATGTCATATAATGTTCAGTACTTTGAATGATTTATAGGTAACAAGAGGGGAGCTGCACTAGCTTTGCCAGACTAAAAGAGGAGTTCAGAAAGCAGCAGTTCCTAAGCATTTTCCCATCCCTTTTATTGATGCACAGTAAATTAACTTCATCAAGGCTTTAATGTAAAACTTCCAAATCAAACCAATTATTGAGTTCTATACATTTTGAGTTCCCAAACTGAAAAGTCAAGACAAAATGTCTTCTAAACATTAGCTTTGTGGGCCACATATTGCTGGTAGAAAAACTATTTATTATGGTACCATTTCCTCCTAGTGTGAGGTGATTAACTGCAGATCAAATGTACTAACTATGCATCAGGAGTTAGTTATAATATTCGTCTTATAATGCCACTCTGTTGATAGAACAACTTTTCCCTTTACACTAAAAATTCCAATATTGCAATTAATGCACCTAGGTAATGTTTAAAGTAAATAAGGTCCTTTACTATAATAGAAGGGAAGGTATTTAGATGCAGATGAGGTACAATAAAGCAACCTGTTCACAGGCTTTTGGGCAATTCCTCCATGCAATTACTTCTGCCTGAGAACTACAACGTGAAACCCCCAGACTAAATACAATTAGTTCCGTGGATTAACTTCACACCAAAGACACTTTAATACTCCCAGAAGACTACAATCCCCTCTCTTACTAGTGTTCACATATTTTTATGAATCCTTTGAACTAGATCATTCTGTCTTCTTCTCCCATGCTATACACATTTATTCCTGGCACTAGAATCTCTCTGTTTCTCTTTGAATTCTGGGACTTATCTGAGTAGTGCTGTGGCTGTAAGCCAGTTACTATTGGGTGCATGCAGGGAAGGACAATGAGTAAATCAGTTCAGGGCCAGACATTCTATGGATGTAAGGAGCTCAGCTCCTGCTAGGATACACATATCCCACAGACAGATGAGAACTCCAAGGGTTAACCATAAGCAGTCAAGTCCCCTACCTCATCTAGTGCATAATCTCCTCACCAGTATGGGCACACAAAGAGAGGGATATTATAAAACCACTACCATATGCTTCTGATTCAGGATGTAAAACACTCCAGGGCATGAAAAGCAGATGGACCTCTGCAGAGATCATCTAAATCCATGGCACCCCAGGGACACTCCAAGGATGGCACTGTACCACAGGACTCTACCTCCTTGAAAATGTATGGAGCAAAAGAAGAGATCCAACAAAGCACTCACCGTGGCAGACCAGGCTACAATCAAATAACATTCCATCATACAAATAGGAAAGTGGTCACTTATATACGTGATAAACGCTCAGATGGATTTCAGATCTGGGGCTATATTAGCTAATTTCATGAAGCCATCAGATTACTATGCAATGACAGGCCAAAAAGAGTAAATTGAATCTTAGGCAGCATTGAGAAAGAAACAAAGACCAAAACACTGTTATGTGTTTCATGGCAAGACATCTTAAACACCATCAACTTTGATTCTCCCTGCCCTCAAAAAGAATAGAATAGAACAATGGAAAGGACAGAGCAGGCTGACAAAAATGAGCAAAGGTATTAAATAGTTTTGTATTAGACTCAAAGGCTCCTCAGCCAAGATTAAGAAAGAATTTTAATGGAAGTTTATAAAAATCAAGGGTATCATGGAAAATAAAGCATACCAAATGACAGGCAGATGGCAGGTTACAAACAAAAAAATGTGGTCCTTCACAATATTTAGGAATTACGCTTAGGATTAAAAAAAATTGACGCTGTCTTCATTTATAGGAATTCCTTTTTGTTCAACATCTTGAGTAAATCTCAGAGAAAACTAAATCAAGTAAAGCATGAGTGAGTTCAACATGGAATCATAAATCAGTAATATGAGGATTCCTTTAAAAATAGGTCAGGATACATTGCAATATTAATCCTTCTCTAAGTGCAGGTTTCTTCATCTACATCCCGTTTTCTTCTATTGCAAAAGCTTTCAAGCATCATATTAATGTTGAAGCAGTTCAAACAGCACAGAGGCCTCATTCAGCACTGGAAGGTTTTCTAATATTTTCCTAAACAATGGGAAAGGGGCTGTATACACACGCTACATCAGGAGTTACCGATGAAGCAGAATAAATGGGTCACACAGTGTTTTTAAAAGTCTGTTACTGTGAAAATACATGCCCACTAATGGGATGTAAAACCAGGTTCTCAGTAAGTAGGTCATGCAGCATTTTTATAGACTATTAGAACATACACATGCATACTAATGGAATACAAAACTGGATTCTGTAAAAGTAAGAAGATTAGAGAGACCAAAAAAATCCTGTGACATGGACGGGTCTGAGGAGGCTGCTTTATTAGACAGCTGTATATATTTGTCAGGGATAATCTGTTTCCTGAAATATTTCTGCCTCTTTCCTTACAGTTGTTTGGAACAGCCTCTAGGGGAACTGTGCTTCTCTGTTAGCTCAGAGCAATAAAAATAGAGCTCACTTCTAAAACTGGATGTTAAAAAGTAATTCTGCCTCTAGAGAGCACCACTGTAAGCAGTCCAAAGTTTGAGGAAAGGAAGCTAGAAGACGACAGAAACAAAACCAAGCATAGATATGTCTAAAGCTATCATTCATTCTCCTATAATTTTGTTGACAGACTAAGCTTACATACAAAAATAAAAAACACGTTGAACTGGTATAATGTATAAGTATAATAAAACTACAGCAGCATAATATAAAGGATATAAAGCAACATGGCTTAAATATAAACACCTATCTTCTTTTATTTAGGAATACAAAATATTTATAGTTAATGCTCATTTATTTGAGACCTACCAGACAAGTTCATCATTTCTACTCCTAAGATTGATTTGTCACAACAAAATCAAGATAGTTGAAGCAAAATATTTCTGACAAGTGAAAATACAACATCAATTTAAGCAGCACATTATACATCTCAAAAGTGAAAATGCATTGATCTGACTAGTTACAACTTTGTGTACCAGATAAAGTCTGCACTGGGCTTTAACTGCTCCAGAACCCAAACACATTCACAGTTTAAGTGTGGATTCAACTGTTGAGTATCTAGGCCTTGCAGAAGGAATTAATTTTTAGTGAAAGTAGGCTGCCCTGAACAAAAGCAAGAATTCATACAACACATTTTTCATCCTTCAGCATGGGGGGCTTGGGGAGGCCCCTTACCACTCCCTAATTTGAGAAGCACAAACTCCTTTAAGAATGACATCACATTACAACCTGTCATCCATGTGATGTCAATGCCTGCAAGATAACACATCTGTGTCTTGCCAGACTCTTGAGAGCCCTACTACTGATTTGAATCATGGACCTTGCAAAGGCACTCTGCAGAGACTCGAGGTGTCTGCCTCACTGCACCGACAGCCCAGACTTTTAACACAGTCAGAGCTGAATGCAAATGGATTTTTTTGGAGTTGCCACTTACAAAATCAAAAAAGCAACCAAATCAGAGCAGCTAAATTTCCCATTGTTGTTGTTCTGGGGTGTTGTTGTTTTTCTGGATTATTCTCTCATCCTGACACTCTCACATTACCACAAACCAAACAGCACAGCCAATGCAATTGGAACCCAACAGAGGAATTACTCCTAGAACTCTCCACTGCTACATGGAATAGGAGTGAGGAAATCCTCCCTGGCTTAGCAGAGCCCATGAGGTACAGACTGGGCAGCTGCCTCTTCCACCTCCCTCAGCTGCTCACCATCACCCCACAGACAGCTCCTCCCCAAAAGTGTTTTCTTCCTTTCAGGGCACATCCCAGTTCTTGAACACATCCCTGGTTTTAGGGGACACCCCAAACTGGACCAGGTTTGGTCATGGGCCTGCCAACACCTTCTGCTACAGCAAGTCTGTCTTCCTGTTCTGATTTATAGTTTCTTCCTTGTCACATGAAAATCAGAATTTCTAATTAGCAACATCAACTGGGCAGGTTGCCTTCTTTTTTTTTTTTTTAAGTCTGGAAACAAAAGCAAAGAAAGACCACACTGAAATTGTACAAACTCAGTATGTGGAGACAAGCAGAAATCACTGAAAACAAAACAAAGATAAAATAGAAAGGCTTATACAAAGAATATATATTTATACTATCAAAACTCACTTTGTGATGTAACTTGCAAGATTATATTCTATATCTAATATTCTACAATTAGAAAGCATAGCTTTTAAAAACAAAACCATTTTTAGCACCTAGAAACTCTAAAACAAGTTTTAAAAACCCAGTGGACCATTCAGGCACCTGGATGATAGACACTGTAAGTAATTTCCTGTCACTTAATTTTTTTCCACCAGCAAATAACCCTTTAACAATCAAAGGCCCAGCAGTGTTCAGGGAGCAACAGGAAATAGAGTAAGAAAATTTACAGAAAATGCAACTTGCATTACCAGTATTTACTGACCTGCACCCAGGTCTAAGTTAATTTTCAGCTCTTCTCACCACCCATAGGGAAGAATAGTAACATGTCACCTTGTTAAAAATAAGAAAAATGCATTCTGTTCTGCATCTGGATGTTCAGGAGTTGGTTTCACTTACTTCCTGTCAGCTTATGAGCCTTAGGTTTTCCCTGCAGATTTGATTTCAATTGAATTCCCAAAGTTAACCACTTCACAAAGCTTCTTGACTTCCAAGAGCTATAAAAAAATAACTCCCAGTGTTTGCCGAAACAGAACATTTTCATTTTAAATGACCTTCTCATTTCTGATGCTTTCACCCTGAGCAGATTGCCTTAGGAATCAAAGGATACAAATGTCCATTCAAATATCTCATTTTATATTTTGGGTTTGGTCTGACACAAAGTTTTTGACATGCCAAGAAACACAAATTTTCATATTACTTCTAGCCTTAAAAAATCCAGAAATAACAAGAAAAGAAAAACCATTCAAAATTCACTGTAAACCATCTGCATGGAATACTTCCACACCACAGCTAAGGCAATAGTGCACAGCATATCAAAAAATATTAACATTGTAGCAGCTGATCACAAGTAAAATTAAAGTGGTCTGAAACCACCACCAAAGGTTTTGCACAGTATTCTGCAGTAACACACAAGTTCCCATTCACTCTGCCCAACTACCTTCCAGTGTGAGTGGTGCTGTGAGAGAACAGGAGGTGTTCCAGACCCTGGATGTACAAATTCTTTTTCGTGCTAAAGGATTGGAGAAAATTCTAAGAAATAATTTTCATTGAAATCCCACTAGGTGACCTTTATGGAGCCATTTTAGTCACTAGTTATTTCAGTTTATTAACATTTAGAATGCCATAGGAACATTCTAGGAGTGTTCCTATAACATCTGAACAATTTAACGTAGATCATTATAACAGGCTTTGTTTTTCTTTCTGAATTGTAGGGTTTTTATCCAGCCTTACACATGCACTGCCTGAAGGTGACCCTGAGGATCATTGGCAACAGATGAACGGCCCTTAATTCTCATGGGTGCATTTTAGAAACACAGCATGTGTGGAAAACCTCTGTCAGGCTCATTAAGCAATTACCATTTCTCAGGGGAATACAGCAACTGCTCTTGTAGTAGCACCCTTAAAAAACAAATACTATTCGTATAGATGCTCTGCAGTGCTCTGAAATTCCCCTTTTCCTAGGTTGCCTCATGGGAAGAGTTCACTTACTACTATGCATTCACTCCTGATCAGGTTCTCTCAGTGCCAAGGACCATTTCCAAGATCTCCCTTGGGACTCACCCTCTAGCTCAAAGATTGTTTCATTAAAGACATTTTCATTTTAATTTTATTTTGCCTTTTTTGGTCTGTCCTGAAAATCAGCCTTTTTGGGCAAATAGCCTTATTTAATCATATATAATGCTACAAATCTTGCTAAGAGTAAGACACAACATAATCACAAAATAAAATTTGGGTCTGAAAGGAAAAAAAAAATCACTCTATTGAAATGCAAAGAGAAATAAATGGAACTGTTCCCACCCCACACATCTTTTCCAAATTTGCATTCATTGAATAAATACTAACCAAACTTTTAAGTTGTCCACACCAGCTTTGGGTATTGAATGGGGAGGGGGAGCAGGAAATAGGAACTGGATTTTGTTTTGAAGAAAGGAGCTGGGGTATCTGAAATACTTTTATTGAATACCACACGAGAATTACAAAGTCAATTTGCCGAAAATACCCAGTTAATTTGCTGATGTAAATTACTGGTCTTGAGTTGTTGCTAAAAACTGAATTCCAGAAAGTCTCACTTTATCTGCAAAAATATTCATTTCAACATTAATTCTCTGAAGTTCTTAGCCAAGAACAATTACACATTGCTCTTAAATTCAGAACATTTGGTTATAAGAATGTGAAATCATGCAAAGGACAGTTACTCTTTATGGAAAAATCTCACTGACCTCACTAATTCAACTAACAAGAAATAGTCCCCTGGTCATGTTATGTTAGACAAAGAAGCATATTCTACTCTGGTGCCCACCCATCTGGTTCCTCAGCATGAAAACACTTCCAAAGAGCCCAGTTCACAACAGCCACTCTGTCACAGGAAAATTCCACCTACACTTTGTGAAATAGAAAGACAACAAGTTTGGAACAGGACAACCAAAACTCACTTTAATAAGTGCAAATGCAGGGCACAAAACCACTGTACAAAGCAGATTTCATGCTTTGTGCAGCATCCAGAGAACATTTGGATTTTACAAGGAACACTAAGAAATGAATGAAAAAGAAAATATATAGACTGTCTGCAAAGGAATTTGGTCACAGTGTGAGTCCTAATGCAGAACTGCATCACTTTTACTCAAATGAAGAATGAAAGTATTTTCAAGCTAACTTGCCTATAATGAGAAAGAATTTTAGGGAGTAAATTAGTAGGGATAATTGGTCTACACTTCCAGTTCCTTTTAGCTGAAATGTTTACAAGTGTGTGTGATAAATGGCAATCTGTCACCATCATTGCCTCTCAGAAGAGAAGGCCAATGTGAAGCACTTCTACGAGCATATATTAGTTTGCCAGAAGAAAACAGATAATCTAAAGGCAGCCTTACACCTTACAGAGCCAGAACTGCCAAATACTTGAGCAACTGTCAGAGAGATCTCAGAAGAAAAGCTGGCTGGCCAAGCAGAAAATATTAGCCAAAAGCAAAACACTTCCAGAAAAATGTGTCTAAACAAGAATTTCCCTCATTTTTCTTATCAAGAATCATGAGAAAGGCAGAGCAGGAAGAAGGCAGAAGGAAAACTTCTCTGGAGTGGACCAGAAGTACATAAAAGTCTGTGTTGACCAGATTGTACTTACAGGTGTTTCAGTGGCTATGTCAAAATAATTCATTTTAATCGGAATTTTAAAAATGTAGTTTATCTCAAAAATTTGCAAAAAAAAATTCCAGCAGCTCTTGTTATCATGTTTTTCTCTCTCCACTGTGCACATGGGCAACCTCAGGATATGGAGGTTTTTCCTGGTTTATGCACAAACATGCCAGATTACATGTTGTTCAATAAAGTGGGAATTTACTCTGAAAGCACAAGCTTCATTTTGATATGGTTATTATGAACAATAGGTTAAGGTCAACAATCATGCAACATGCAAGGGGGTTTAAGCAAATACAATACTGTGAGATACTCAGATAAGTGACATAGTGCTCCTCACATTCAATCACTTACACTTTAAATGTCAGTAGGAGTGACAAGGCTTTATAAGATGCAGTGTAACAGCACAACTCTTACTAGTGTCAGTAAGAATTGTGTTGTGGGGTAAGAGTTGTGCTGTGGAGAAGAATGTTGTCTTCTGGAGAATCTGAATCATCTGACACAGACCTTAGTCACTATTTTTAAATCTAAGTACAATTAAGCATAAAGGCATTTCAAGTTTGAGTCTTTGGCAGCTTGAATTCTAGGTCTAAAGCAGACTATGAAGATAATAAGGAACATAGTAGGTATCCTTTGTTGGTTTCCTTGAATCTAAAAGTACATAGACTTCAGAAACACAAATAAATAAAATGAAAAAGAATAGTATTTTTCACTATTTCCTCATCTGTGGAGATTTCATTAGTAATATTTAAGATTCATACTATTTAAATATGAATGGTTAGGAAGTGGGATGTGCCAAGAAGTAGAGTTTTTACTGTTACACTTTAAGATCTGTTTAAAAATTAATGTGTTGCTTCTGAATATATTCAATGGATGAGAGTCTCCAAAGATTTTTCTTGTCACAACCAAAGGAAAACGTTCAAACAGTTTGTAGTCCTTCATATACTCTCCAAATACGCATACATAAGTTGTTTCTGCTTTTCACCAGATTCAATGAAAATCCTGAAAAATACGTATCCAGAACTTGTTCTTCAGCTTTTTTGTTGTTTTACCAGTTATCAATAGAAACAGCTAAACCTGTTGTAAGTGTTATGTATTACCCCTGTAAATGCCCTTACACAGCTTCAGGGGTTTTTTCTCCCTCTAGCCTGTTCCCATGGTACAGACATCAGTAAGAGCACACTCAGACTCCTGGTCTGGCAGTACCAGTGCAGAGCAGAATTGCTCAGTCTCGTTCTGATAACCTCATTCTGGCAACTGAGGGATATCAATATATCCATATATTCCAGACCATTTACACCCCTTTCCACTTGGATGTCTTATATGAATTTCCTTCCTGAGAATCATGCAAAATCTTAGCAACAAAAAGGTAACATAAAAACCACTCTTTGGGTATGTTTTGGTTCAGGGAGAAAGCATGCGTGTTAGCTGTATAGTAAGATTGTACTGGAAAAAAATGGATAGTGATATGTTCCTCCTTTACACTTAGCCTTGTCTTTAAAAACAGTCAAAAGAACAACTTTCAGTGAGTTATTCAATTTTTTAAAGTAATTTAAAGAATGCTAACCCTCAATACAAAGAAAAAAAAACAAATCAGTGCTTTGGTCAAACCATTCCCACAGCTTAGAAACTGACTACATATCAGTTAACATTTATACAAAAAAAGAAAGTCTAGGCACACACTCCTAGCATAAATAACATAAAAGCTCACAAAAAGGGATAAAAGAATTGCAAATAGAATAGCTCACTGTAGATAGGTTCTCCATAAGCTGCAAGGTACACTCTTGTTTTCACCCTTTTTAGCTCAATTCCTTCTCTCACCTGTTACTTAATATAGTCCTTCAGCTGTGCTGACATGCTGAGATTCTGCTGGGGTGCAGTTAGAGAGTCTCAGGGACATCCAATTGTCAATAACAAGCATCAGCAGGAGCTGAGAACGTGCTCAGTCGTACCACCTGCTGTTTTGTCTTTCCAGACCCCTTAGACATCAGGTCCTCCTCTTTTCTTCCTCATCTTATACACACACCTTAAAAATGTGGCTTGTCTATATTCCACTTTCTGTCTCGCCCTGGAGTATTACAATTAATTTCCAATTCATCTTCACCTTTCCTGTGAAGTGGAGTCCTCATGTAAAAAGACACTTTTACATAAAAACAAGATTCTGCTTTAGTTGATACTTTGATTTACTGTTGTAGGAGTCAGCAAATTTACTCACTTCAGCTGAAGATTCCTGCATCTGTCCTTGTTATGAATTTGGATGCTTCATTTTATTTCTCTCACAGTTCATTTTAATGTAAAAATCCTAATACACCTGCAATGTTGCTCATTGCTAGAAGGAATATTTCTACTTCTTAATAGATGGCAATCAAAGAAAAGAGCAAAGCAGAAAGACAAAGAGAAAATGTTATCTAATAGCTGTACTATCAAGAAACCCAAGTACATTTCCAGAAGGTAGCCAGGCAGCTTAGCTAGCATCGCAAATTAACCCCTGTTCTCCATAAGGAGATTTAGGCCTTAATAAAAACTCCCTGAACTATCTTTAGTCTAGGACAATTCCAAAGGGACTGGAAGGGTGTATTTGAAAGCCTCGATATGAAAGATCACCAAATCAGGCCTTCCCTCAGAGCCAGGACAGGTGACTGTCCCCTGGTGTGAAGAGGCCAGATCAACCAGGACAAGTCCTGCTGACATCTCTGCAGAGCAGGCAACTGCATTCATTCAAAAAGAGAAATATAAGAGTTCAAATGTAACTTCAGCACCCTTTTGTGAAGTATTAAAATGAGAATTATTCAGATCCTGCCTTGAACTTGAACATTTAGCCCTGAAGTATCCCAAAACTTTTGCTTTAGAAGCTTAGATCAATTTAACTATTTCCTTGTAGCACGAATCTTTGTAAATACTGACACTAAAAATTTTTGCTGAAAAAGACATTAAACATTTTTGTCTTCCCTGAATCTGAGAATTCATGCTTTTTCTGTTTAGTAGTGAAAATATACTTCCTTTCTTTACTCCTAGTTCTAGCCCTGTTGCCTGCTACCTTGCGTATCCCTTCTTAATAGAAATTTCTAACCAATTTTATCCATACAGATTATTCTATTCCTTTGCACTCACCCTTACCTTACACTTTTTCCCCCATTTTGTATGATTTCTTTTTGATCTTCAAGTCAGTGACAAGCTCCTGATATACCCATTATGGTCTGTTTCTGTCATTTTATTTCACCTCTACATTGTATAACAAGTACAAAAGCAAACTATGACTCCTTCAGGAGCTGCAGTCTTTTATCCCTTAGCTGATTTTCCCAAGAAATCCTATATAGCAATTCCCTGAATTTGTGTAAGTCTGCTTCTCTGAAATGTGTTATTCTGTTTCTCCAATACATTCTTTTCCTTTAAAAAGTGAGTTCTGTCTTACTGCCTTTTTTTTTATCTTGTGTTTTCAACTCCGTTTCTTAATTCCCCCATTAACCAGAAGCCAATCTAAACCATCTGCTACAATAACATTTCACAGCTTCTGAAACCAATTGCCCAGGCCATTCCAGGACTTTTTTGTACTGGTAGTAACAGTATAATCTTATCATCATGTCCATTTTTGCACATATTTTCATAATAATTAATATATAATTGTAAATAATAATTGCAATTAAATATAAAATATAATTATTTGTAGTCTAATATACAACATGTATAATTTTATTATATGATTTTTAATATACTTAGCATTACTATGAAAAAAATATGCTAGGAGTATGAGTGAATTCACACAAGTGGTTATTAAAGCCACTCAGAAAATATTATTTAGAGTGTCTTCCTTGATTAACTGCACACACAGTGCTCTCTCTCCTCTAGGGCAAAGACCTCAGAAAAAGTATACCCAGAATATACTGGTAATAATATACTCAGCCAAATTTCTATAAAATCAATCTTTCCTTAGAGAAAGAATTAGAACATTCCATCAAGACTCTAGGATAAAATCATTCCTCTCTAAAAATTGATGAATAGTAAAAGTAAGAATTTATGCTTCACAACAAAATCTTTGCATTTTTGGAAACGTTTCAAGTACTGTTCTATATAATCATTTTCTCAATTATTGTTATTTAAAACATCTATTTTCCTCCATAATCTTTTTCTATAATTACTACTTGCAGATTATAACCAAAACATGCTGCAATAAATAATGAAGTTTATATTTTACTTCTTTCCAGACAGGGAATTCTAGGACATGAATTATTTATGCATTATTTTAGATTCAGAACAACTCTATGGCTTCTCTTTATGTAGTTTCAAATACCCCAGCTAGAGATTAACAGAAATGAGATGGATCTGGTCAAGTCAGTACGAGCTCTAATGCCACTGATCATGACGTGAAATAGAAGATGTTCTTTTTACTTGCTACAGAAAACAAGTTGTGCCGATAACGTAGTAGAACCTTCCCATAATGTTTGTGGAAAAGAAATCAACATAACTTAAAGATAATTTCAAAACACTGCATTAGGTCTCCTGCCCAGGGAAATGCTTAAAATTCTGCTGATTTGGCATAAAGGTGCATCTCCTAGAAGTAATGAGAACAGAATCCCAAATAATCCAGATATTTCTGCCAACAATAACTACTTTTCCAGCATAAAAAAATTTCTCTGTAATACAAATAACATGTCAATTAACAAAAAGTAGTCTGACAGCAGCCTTAGCAATACTGCTCAAGACTAATGCTGATTCGCAGCTTACAGCTATTTAACTACTACTCAAAATCTGTCCTACCCTGCAGGTGGGAGATTGGTTTTCCCAAAAACACTATTTTTCATTACTTGAAACATTACAGGGGAGTGGAAATCATGGTTCAAAAATCCAGAGCATTTTAAATTATGGCAGCCCTGAACTAGGCTAGCAGTGCACTAAGAATACTTTTCTAGAAAAACTTCATCCCTTTAACTTCCACTACTTTAAAATGAAAAAATAAAACTTGGAATTTATCTTTTTCTCATTATTTAATAGTACCATTAATTATTTCCTGGTAGCTAATTGCAGTTTATGAGCCATTTGAGAAGAGATCACTCTGTGCTTGTGATTTGCTGCTTAGCCATATAAATGGCAAATTTTATTTTCCACTTGAATAACGTTGACTCAAAGTTAGGAATTCTAGACAACAAAAATGTGAAGGTAACATTTTAAAATAACTTTCTCCTCATATATCTAGCTCTGCACATTGATCTAATAAATAAGTACTAGTGTTTATACTAATAAAAATGCATTACTTTCATTAAAGTAATTACAACACAAATATGTAGCAAAATGCATAGGGTGGAACAGGAAAGGAAGGAGTGCTCAATGCGGCAGGGTGTGCTTAAAGGGTACTTAATAAACACCCACGCATTGAGTTCTCCTGGGGAAAACTTGAGGCAAAATAATGTTACAGCTTTTGAATTTGCTGTGTCTTGCCGAAAATGGAAGAGTTTTCTCTGCTGTCAATGAGGAAAGTAGAGGACAGTAGAATCAAGGGTCCACATGCAGCAGAGTCCTCTGGACATGTCTGTTCAGAACCTCAAAACAATAAATCTTCATTCAGATTCCAACCTTCACTCTGCAGTGAAAATGCCCTCAGGAGAGCTGTAAAACATTTTTTGCAGCCATTTCTATCAGCTGAGAAAACACACCTCAAATCCTCCCACAGAAACATCCTCAGCGAGACAAGTAAAACAGACAACAAATAAAGAGTGAAGATGTTATTTTGGGTGAAAACTCCTACTTCGACAACATCATTACAACAAAGTATTTGGTTTATATGTTTAAAAGCAACACGGAATTTTTTCCTCTTCCCTGAGGAAGAGAAACACATAAACCTTGGAGTCAAATAGAATACAAACCTACCTGAACATCCCTCTTTTCTCCAAGCACAGCAAGTTCTAGCAGAAGTGGACCAGCCTTGAAGACAGCCATGGAGCAAACCACGCAGGATCAGAGACAAGTTCAGCAGGCAGTGGAGCCAGGTTAGCTGGACTGTCTGAATTAACTCCCTTAAGCAGAGCTTCTGCTTCAAATTTCTACTGAACTAAACCGGGGATATTTCCCCACATTGGAAAGAAATTCTGCCTTCAGAGCAAAAATTGCTGTTTCCTGGAATGGGCTCATGGCTGGACAGCTGCACAGCCTGTCCTGTTTACAGTGAGTAAATGCTTTTGCAGAGAATACTGTTCTTGGAAAACATTTGGCTTAACATCTCACAGGCAGAATGAGCACAATCTCACAGGATGAGCCTATATTTTCGGGAGTTAATGTTCAGAGATACAGGAAAATTCTATCACATTGCTGTAGTGTTCACAACAGTAAATGTAAGCAAAACAATTGAATCCAAATATTGTTGTGACCAATCCTCCTCTTCAACCTTTTAAAAAGTCACACCAAAGCTGACTTTTGACAATTGATCACAAAGCCACAGAACACAATAAAAATTAAGTATAAACAATTCTTCCCAGCCTACTGTCCATGTTGACACATCTTTAATTCTAGAATTGATTTTCCTAATCTTATAAATTTTCTGAGCTGCAGAGAAGTCTACCCAGCCTCAGCATAGGTCCTTCATCCTTAGATGCCTCTAGGGCCAGGTTGGCTGGTCCCAGTTTGGACCTTCTCACTTGTTGCCACTACATTCTGCATAACCTCCCCTCCAGGCAGGCCCAGTTCCACCCAATTTTCTTAGAGAAACTTGATGTCCTTGCAAGCAGAAAAAATTTAAAAATCAAATAATCAAATACCGCCCATAAGAGACAGAAAAAGGAAAAGAGGAAATGCAAGAAACTACTTTGTGAGCTTTTATTTGTTTTCACAAACTCAGAATAAATTGCTGTGCCTTCAGAATATTGCACAATTCAAGCACACATTCCCACAGGGGAATTCTTAGTTGGTAAAGAGAGTAAAACATTGTGCTTTTCAAAGAGAAGGTACATCATTTTAGTTTCTAGAAGAGTTCCATTGAAGAATAAACAACTATTTTAAAGTCCTAGTAGAGATTTTTTAAAGAAAAGGTATTTCAAGTATTATTTTTTTAGGGAAAATATCTCTCTATCTCCTCCTTTCTAAAAGGATCATTTAAATATTAGTAAACACTAGAACATCTAAATGCCAGTAAAGGATAGAGAAAAAAAAAACCCTGAAGTAGCTCACCTGATGACATGTCAAAGGAAAACAGACCATGGAAAAAAAACATTTTCTTTTGACATTCCTTCAACCCCTTTCTAAAAGGAGGAGAGAGTGTAAAGGGGAAAAAAAAAAAAAGCTAAGACAGAACTAAAATGGCTTTTGCACCATCTTAAAAGTAAAAGAAATGAGTACATACACTGAAAAAAATGTAAAGGTGCAAAGCTGCAGAATCTGGCTTACTAGATTTTGTGATTTTTGCTACAGCTTTACAAAACAATAAATATGTCCAGCAAGATACTGAAAACCTTTTGGATAAAACTGCAAGTGTAAAAAGCAAATCACCAGAAAGTTTGTCATGTACAATCCTGCACTCTGACTCAGAGGCTCCCATCACTTGTCACCCCTACCATGAGACGTGCCACTGTCCAAGAACTGTAAAATCTCCTCTGACACTGGTTATAGTCATTTGAGAGTTGGCAATTTAAATCTGGCACATAATATCTTCTGTCAAAATAATTACAGCCTTTTGGGAAAGGTTTTCCTGTGCTGTCTGGATTTCTTTGTGCAAGGTTGTCCCCTTGTCATTTGCAACCACGTCCATAACATTTTAATGGCAATTGCTGGACCTTCCACTCTGCTACCGAGCTGTGTTGAATAATTTTGACATATTTTATTCCCAAGACTAAGCCTGATGTACAGTTTGGGCTGACAAACCATACCAAACAGCCATATCTGTAATTACCAAAAGCAGCTCCATCTTAGCTATTAAAGCCACTAAAATGTTTCAAATTCAGAAGCTTATATAATAAGTTTTAGGACTCCCACTCTATCTCTGAACAAAAATATTACAATTTATACCCCACACAACCATAAACAGGTATCCTCTGGCAGTGAATTTTAAGTACTTTCAAGTTCTCTTCTATACTGTTGTTACATTGTTCTCTTCCTGCTACATCTTTGAGTTTGAGACTGAAAAAGAGGTACAATAATCTAATGCATTATGAGAACAGACATCAGTCTTTGCTTGCATTTATAGATCATCTAAAGACTACTAAATAAGGGTAGAGAAAAATCACTAAAGTAGCTCACTTGGCAACATCTAGATCAATTAAAACCTACCTAGTAAGGAATATGTGCAATGACAAAAAAAAAATCAGTTTTCCTTTTTACTTTCTTTTTACTGTACTTCAGACTACAAATATGGTATAACTGCATTCCAATTGAATTACAAGATACCAAGAGCTGAGTCTTCCCTGTGGTCTGTAAACCTGACTTCAAAGGTTGGACAGGTTTTCATAAAAACACAATTTAATTCTGATTTAGCATCAGTCTCTCTCAATTTTCAATTCATGAAACCGGAAAGCCCAGAAATTTTTGCCCTATAAACGCTGAAGTGCACTACTCCTAAAACAGAAGGTCCTGGGGTGCTGTGACAGTGATGGCAATTAGCTTGTAGGGCCAGTGAAGCCCAGCAGACCCCGAGAGCTGGCAGGGCTGCTCCCCGGGCAGAGGGCCAGGTGTGACCCAGGCTGAGCCCTGCGGCCACCAGGAGCCAGGGAGCTCAAAGCCCAGCTCAGCACGGGCTCACTGGGAGGTAAAGCAGCAGCCAGGACAGGCTGGGTCACTTCATGCCTTGAATTCAACACACTCTGTGGCAAAGCTGCCATGGGAAACCCTTAGGAGCTGTGACCAGGAGTTTCTATTGTGCACCAATGTAACCGGCCCAGTGCTGTCACCACCATAAAAGTTTACGGTAATTAAACAATTATTAGCATTTTTTTCTTTTCAGTGAAGGAAAAGTTGAACTTAATTATCCCCTTCCAAAGGGAGCCTTGAAATAATTTTAATTAATTAGGAACAGTTTACCAAGATCTTTGCTTAGCCTTCTCCTTCTCGGGGTCTGAATACAGAACAGAGGAAGACAACTGGAATGTCACCAGGAAGAATTACTGAGCCCACTCCTCTCGGCCATTACACTGAGCTGGCAGAACAAAAAGGTTTTCTCTTCCTATCCTCTCATTGCAATAGGGATCAATTTGCATTTAGCTCATAAGTCTATGAAAGGCAGATTGTACAAGAGACTGCCTAAGAATAAAAGCTTCTAAAGCATTTTTAAATTTAAAACTACACAAAAAATAAGTATTTATCTTAAGCTCAAAGACGTAATCTTTGCTTCTGTTAATCACTCCCATGAAAAAACTGGATTTTTCTCTCTCTCTGGTCTGTGACCATTTCCAGCTAGCAGATTTCAGTTAAAATGGAAGAGTTTCTCGCCAGAGTATTTTCTTAGAAACTACTGAAGTGTATCTTCTACAGGTCAGGTTTCAAAGGCCTGAACACTGACCCAAGAGACAGAGGGCAATACAAAGATTAATCTGAAGTACACACAGCTCCAGAAGATGTCTTTTTGGTCAAGCATTTTAAAAGTTACCAAGAATGAAGCATTAGCAAGAAGGCATTTCTAACAATTTACTGTAACTAGAAGAAGAATAGGTCTTTTGTATAAGATAAACAGGATACTCTCACAAAATGCATGCTATGTCTGGACAGCATCATATTTATACACTAAAAAAAATGAAAATAAAAAAATTAACAGCAAGTCTCCCTGTACATTCCATTCACTTTACCTTCTTTGCATGCATATTTAAATATGAAAGCCAATGGAATATCTGGAGCAAATAATCCATTATTGGTTTGAGGTTTTATCCACCAGATTAACATCCACTGGCAAAAGTTTTACATCAGCATTATAAAAATATTTTGAATTCTCAACCTTCATACACACATCAAAAATAATGACAGCAATTTGCAGTATCTAATACATACGAACACACATTCATTTTATTCTACATTTTGTTTGCAACGCACGTTCCAATATAATGCTTTCAACATCTTAATAGACTAACACCGATGGCCACAGAAAGCTGGAATAAAGCAGTAAATGCTCCACAGACTCTCACCAAAAGGATACAGATCATCAACATTTATGAGACTGGTACACAGGAGGGTAGAGGACTGAAAGTTGAAGTATCTGAGGAAATTAAACTGAGATACAGAGGTAGGGTTTAGATAAAAGAATGTTCAGGTGAAACGACGATGAGAAATTTTTGAGTGTTTTTTTGTATAATGAAGCTTCTCGGACAATGAGATCATATCACAATTCCTCCTATTTGAACACTGACACATTGAATACTTCCCACTGCATTGCATTAAAAATGTCTGATTTGGAACACTTTTATGCAAGAGGGAGAAGAGATGAGAATTTTCCAGCTTGAATATGTACTTTCAAAATGATGGGTGTGTTCTTAGTTTAATTTTGAAGACTAGAATTACACTATATTCCTCTTCAATTTTCTATATGTGAAGTATTTAGGTGGATCAGCTGAGAAAATACTGTTCTTGCTTTATGAAACACTGAGCTCTGTATGTACCCTGCCCAAGCAGGATTACACAGGATTTAACACATATGCCCAGTGCTTTTTAAACTTTAAATATTATTTCTCAGTATGGGGCTTCAGTATAGCAGTTATTTGCAAAATTCACACACAATTTTCTTAACGAAACTTGATGTCTGTGTCCCTGTCCTACTGAAATGCATAGCACAATTAGGAATCTATCTATTGCCCATGTGATGGATAAAGAAAGATCTAAACTTTTCACAACCATGAGATTAAAAAGGGCTTCGTGTCCTTCAATTTTATATTGTGTCATAAAACTCCAGTGCATTTTCTGATATATGAAGTAGATATAAACTAGTCTTGCAGTCTTCCATGACACTCATTACAGAGCTATAAATATAATTCCCTTTCATTTGCAGAACTTGAATAAAAGTATAAAGTTTCTGCAGCTACAGAAAATATATGTAACATCTCATGCCTAACATCACAGAATTATGTCTGAGCAACTACTAAATATTTCAAGTAAATCCTAAAAAAGTCTGAAGCGCTTCCCAAAACAAGAAACATTCAGTAAGTTAGATTTTATTAAACCTCAATGTCCTATTTATTACAGAACAGATTGTAAAATGATTAGACTACAGCTGGCATATTCTCAAATGTGATATCCAGGAGAAATTTACTTATTGTTATTTTTTTCAGTCACTGACACAGTAAAATAGTTTGAGTTATTTAAAAGGAGACTTTTTAAAAGCACTTCAAGCATATTTGAGTCTTTGCATAAAATAAATATATTTAACTATTTTGAAATAAAACCCAAAGAACATCAAAGTAATATTGGTAGAATTTTGAACAACAATTTCATCTATCAGCTCACACATCCAAACAGTCGTAGCCCTGATGCCACATGGCATATCTGCCACTAAAATTTGATGTCCAGATTGATTTGTATCTGGTCATTGTTTATTAGACATAATTACCATTGCTATTTGATCTTTTGTATAGATAAAACCTGGTTGGAAAGATGGCATTTCAAATGTCTGACAGCTAGCATATGCTAACATTAAATAAATAGAATGATGATGTAAGAAAAATTATTTTAAAGCATACGGGTGTCAGTACCTCTATTGTTATCTTGTCATACAACTATCCTCAGAAAATCACATTAAATTTATTCTTTGGTTAAAGTCATCCACCTGCCCTGAGCTATATTGCTTAACTAACACCTGAGTGCAGAAGCTGACCCCAACAGAATATTTGATTATTTTTCTGAAAGGACAAGTCTCTGAAAGCAAAGGGTATAAAACAAGAAAGAAAATAAAGTAATTTGAGTGTGACACCATTTGGAGCTACCCAGGTGAAGTTTGAACCAAGAACAATTTTAAGTGCATTTGTGTAGTAAATACGAGATAATGTGTCTAATCTAGAGCTACTCATGGAGGAGAAAGCTACTCTGTATAAAACAGGCTTAATACATTTATGGATATCACAAATAGTCCTCAATATGAAAAAGAACCTCAGGGGACACACCTTGATTTTCCTTTTCAAGTAGTGGCATTTGGTTGTTTTGGTTTTTTTTTTAATTGTGCTTAAAAGCCATGCTTAAGTTTTCAGCTCACAATCACTAGATAAATGGTAAATTGATAATAAAATACATCCATTTTTGATCAGTGTAATTACTAACTACAAAAATAAAAATTAGTCAGACTTTAAGATGTAACCTTATACGTCCCATCACATTAGGTTTTAAAGCTGAGTTGCTTAAACATCATCACAGTTTCCACTATATTTACTATAAATCCCTCATATTATAAAAGCACATTTAATTTAGAGTGGAATAAGTAATTAATAAACTATTTCAACTAATTAAGACACTCTGTAGGCAGATAGCAAATTACTGATTACATTGCAACTCAAAACATTAAAAATATTTTTCAAGGCATTAAATGTGAATATTTTGAACATGATCTGTTGTTACTGAGCAGAGAAAAATACAATCATCAAGGGGCTTCACTTACACAAATGTTTTTTATCTATTGATAACATTCATATGTTTAAAAAATGAGATTACTCTCAATGTACATCTACTGAATCATCAAATATTACAGTCATTTTTTCTGATGAAATTTGGTATTTTGTTACCAAATTTGAGCATGCAAACATTTGCAAAGTGAACACAAAAGAAGTGCCAGCAAGGCTTAAGGGAAGTCACATCAAAAGTGCAGACATGGTGTTCTTACCCCGTTCAGCAGGACCCGGTGGTGGAGAAGGTTTGGACTTTTCTCCCCAGTGTGCAGAGCAAAGCCAGCCACTGTGCCAGCCACTGTCCCAAAGCCACACTGACACACCCACAGCTCTTCACGGGCCCAGGCCAAACCCTCCACACTCACTGCGGTTTAGCATCACTTAAAACAGATTGTTTTCACCTGTGCCTCCTCGTGTTTGCACCTGACGGGAAGACACAGGTGAAACCTATTAACAAAGAGTGAAATCCTGACTGAACAAAAGGATCTGAATCGCTGGTAAGACACAGGGCAGGAACACACACACCCCCCTCCAGTTTTGTTGTATCCTGAATTTTAATTGCCACAATTATTCCTTAACCTGTGATTTTAATACCAGTATTACTATCATCCTGAATATGACTCTACAAGTAACCTTTCATTCATTTCTAGACTATATCTTTATGTAAAAAACCACACATGTCAGACAAAAGTTCTGTATACAGCAACAGTTGATCAAAGTTAACTACTGCTCTTGAAATAAAAATCCACCTATTGCAAGATACCCAGAGATTGGGTATGGAAGTAGCCATATTATAAATGACACTCCAATCACAAAACCATACTGTTTCCCATTTCAGGTTTTCTGTCACGGGATATTATTTGGGAGGACGTTTAAAATTTGGCAAGCTTCAGCTCTAATATAAATATGGAAATAATAGACACAGCATTTTGTCACTGTCTGCAGATTCAGAGTCCCTCTAGCTCAGACAGGTGAACTGCCCTGAAATACAATCTCCTTCTGCCACACTGATGGATTTTCATCAGATTTCATCTCCAAGAGCATCTTTGTCATTTCCAGTTAAGTTTCAATTTCATTTCTCATCTTGACGGACTGTGGAAACAACATTTTGGGGGAAGGGGTGGGGGATTGGTATGACAAAAACTAAACTAACTGTGCTTGGTTTGCCAGTTGGTGATTCTTCTCCTTTGTTGATCTAAATAAACATATAGCTATTCTCAAATATCAATTTGAACTACAAGTCAAATCTCTTCAAAATTTTTATACTAAATCTATTCATACAGACAGTGAAGCCATTTTGTAATAGGAGAGTCAGAGAGACCAACGGATCCACATCGTGTTTAGACAAATATGTATAAAATAAAGAGGCTTTAAAGGAAACAGTGTGAATCTACATCCAAAAGGTATCTGAGCAACAGAAGCAAAACCTGAAATACTCAGGTACCTCCAGGGGTACCTGAAGTTCATACGTGGGTAACTTTCCAACACAGAAATTCTGCGTTACACAATTCTGCAGAGTGTTTCCAGGCTGGGCAGAGTGGTGCAGACCTTTGCACCAGCCAATCTCAGCCATCCTCTGAGTGAGTGCAATTGTGTCTCTCTCACTGTGCCAACTCTCTTACAGGCAATCCAGAGGAGCTGGTTATTTCAGGACCAATAATTAGAAAATGTGTTCAGAAAAGTAATGGGCTGGTACCACTGTCAGGACCCTTCTCTCTCAAAAAATAAGAAGTAACTCACTCCTGCCCTGAAGGGTGTGGAGTTGCTCCCTGCCCTTATGGATCAGGCAGTCTTTCCTGCACCCTAACAAACATTCCTAAATTCCCTCTTCTCTCGCTGTTATCATGACACACACACAGGCTACTTTACCCTCTATTCAGCCACAAATGATCTCTCCACTTTCAAACCTGAATCCTATAAACCACTGGAACTTTGGTGCCCGTAATCAGCATTGTGAGCATACAGAGTTTATGTTAGATAGCAAAGATGCTTAATATTGACTTCAGAAAAACACTGATACTCTCTATTGCAAGGGATTTAAGGTAACTCCCTATAATCACTCTAGCCCCTAAAATTATAGGTCATACACTATAAACTATACACTCAGTAAACTACACACTCAGTAAACTACTCAGAAAACATATTTCCCAATTAATAAGCTTAATCCTCAGAAGACAAATGTACCTGGTAAATAATTAATATGAATAAGCCACATGAAAGACATTGTAATGGGCCAAATAAATAAAAGGTTAGTTATTCTGTCCTTCAATAACCCTGGAAAACACTCCCTATATCCTACAGAGCAAATCACAAGGGGAGACTCATAGAGAGAGGTAGGAAGTTAATTAAATGGGCAATGTTATCCATCAGTGACAATAATAAAGCCTCATGAATATGTAAGGTATTGAGTTTTTAGACTAGTAAAGTTCATAGTTCATTTTGCTTATTCACAACCTGCAAGTTCCTAGTTGGGAACATTGTGTTTTTATGGAAATTAAAACTAAATATTAAATAATTGCCATTTTCATTCAAAAATTATTTTCCCAAGTAAAAACCAAACACAATAAGAACTATGAGGTTTCAATTGTTACTGATTAATTGAGTCTGACTCTCCTAAGGTCTCTGTGGAGCACTTTAATTATTTGCATAATTAACTTTTGATATCCATATTGTTTAAAGATTTTCTATGTTACTTGAGCTCTATTAGAAAGTAAAACTTTCTTTTATTAAGAGTGTGGGTAAAATAAAATAACAACCTAAAAAAATGAGAGAAGACAGTCCTAGAAAACTACATCAGTTGAGGAGTTACAAGTCTGGCACAAAACCAAGTACAATTTCTAATTTGTGAATACAGAATATGAATCTCAAAACAAGGAAAAGTTTCTTTTCCAAGTCCAGAGCATGGGCAACTTGCATCTTTTGCAGTTATGCAAAGTCCTATAAATCTGTTCAATGACATCAAATTAAGACACCACCAGAAATTTTCCCACCAGAAAAAGCAAAGTTATGCATTCTTAACACCTTGAAACACAAGTGCAAGCTACTGAAGTTTGCTCACTGAGTCAATGGCAGAGCTGCCTGGAGAGCCCACAACACCCAAGGGAAGCCAGCCACCCTGGAGTAGGGAATTCTGTGGGAGATACGTCTTACAAAATCTGTTCTTTAGAGTTCATTTCTCAGAAGAGAAACAAATTGACCAGCTGTATATGAAGCTCGTCCATATTCACAGAGGTGTAATTGTCATTTTCTTTTGCTCCTTCCCAGAATGCATTTTAACCTGCAGCTCTTCCTTACAGACACAAACCCACACAAAACAACTTTACATAGAGAACAGTCTCTTTCCAAGAACTATTTCAGCAGTACTTGTAGCTCTGAGGCTTTAGACATGGGCTTCCATGTGTGTAGTTAAGTAATAAGAAACACTACTTTTAATATGACAGGAACTGTATGTGCTGCATAAACTGAGCCATGTAAGTCATATTCACAAGACCAAGTAGCAGATGGCAAAACCAGATTGTCCTCTTTCTTCACATTTCCATCACATCTAATATAGTAAAGCTTTCACTCCAAGCGAGTTATTTAGGAGGGAATGGAATACAAATTAAGTAACTGATTAAACCAACCTAAGGTAAATGCTAAATTTCATAAAGGACATACATAACACTTCATAAAAAATATAAATTAAGTCTGATGTATTTTTCCATTGTTTTTCATTTTAATAAAAGCCAGTAAATGTCTTGAGCCAAAACAAAATAATAGAACAAGTGAAAACGTCCGCTAGTTGCGCACATAGATATTAGTAGAGAAAAATACTTTACAGCATAATAACTAGATATACCCCTTATGTAACATTAGTCCTATAGGCTTTAAAAACCTGCCACTGAAATCCCAAGTGTTTGTACTAAAGTAGGTGATTTATGACCCCTGTTTTCAGCCATGCTTAACAGTGATCTGTTCAGCACAACCCTCACGGTGAAGAAAAGAAATCAATTCTGGGTTTCAGTGAATGAAGCAGTTTGGTAAAGATTCATGAGCTTTATATATAATGATCTAACAATCAAAGTTGTATGAATGAGGATCCACTCCCTTAAGTGTCCTTCATACAGTGAATGATGCCATTTGATAGTTATTTTGTGGTTTTAGTAGAAAAGAGCAGTTACTTCAAAAAGATGCACTTGTGGGAGCAGCACCCCATAAGCCAGCACAGGCAGCTGCATTTCCATCCTGGGGTGGACTGCACCAAGTTTGGGGGTTTCATTTAAGGTGCCTCTCTGCACCTCCAGGATGGAAAACACGTGTGGGTCAGCCAGTGACCTGCCCTGCCGTCCCTCCAGCAGGGTTTTTGTGCTGTACAATATGCAAAACATGCAGCTTCCCAACAGCAGTGAGTGCAAGTGCAGTGACACAGGTGATGCAAGTTTGAATCATCCCACTTGTAAGTGCATTGCAGCTCCAGGGCTGGACTAACCCGTGAGTCGTCATGAGCAGGGAAACCTCTGCATGCACAATGTTTTGCAGGTGTGCAAGACACCTCCCTGCTTTGAAGAACTTTCTTATGTAAACTATTCCCATTTGGAAATGTGATTTTTTTTTTTGTGCCCCAATAGCAGAAATTTTATGGGAAAAAAAAGTTAAAAGAAAAACTTGGAATCCAAAACTATAAATTCAGTATAATTGCTTTTAGATATTCAGTGATTTCTACAGTATTGCTGAAGATAAAAGTAGTTTGTTTTTATTCTTACTGGCTCACAGATCTAGAGTGAAAGCCCATTTCTACCCTGCTTGTCACATACAATCAGTGCCCAGGTGGGTTTCCAGCACCTTTCAGTTACAATTTTCAGGCAAAATCTCAAGGCAATGAGGCTGCACAGATGAAGTGCAAACTTTGCATCAAGACAGTGGAGGCAAGGGCCATAACATGGACTTAAAGAGCATCCAGAGTGATTTAAGACAGGAAAAAAAAAAACCAGATTTTTAACCATCTGAATGGTTTGTCATTTTGTAAAATTATTACTTTTGCCCAAATGACAATAAAATATAGAGTGGGACTCCAGATCTATATAAATTATTCATACAATAACAGATACACCACAGTCAGCACACTAATTATAAAGGAAAACCTTTGAGATTTTTCTAGACCTGAATCTTCTAGGTAAAAATCTCCATTTAATTCTGTCTGCAAAACATGCAAGGTTTATCTTGCTATGAAAATTAATCCTCTGTAAACAGGCTGCAGTCTACCTTTCCTCTGACATATAAATGTATCTTTCACATAAATATTTAGAGATTCATTCCAACTGGGAATGAAGAAAAAATCTTGAAAATGTCTTTTATGACTAAGGTTTTGGATGAGAAAGATGTGTAAAAGAAGAAAATTCAACTCTAAAGCATCAAAATAGCCTGCAAGTATTCACTGTTTTGGTTCTTATCACCCTATTTCACCCAAAGTAATTGACTACTGCAATTGCTTTGCTGAAGCCTCCTTTAAATTCAGGCCTTTGTTTTCCCATTTTTACTACCATTAGACAAGCTTGCCTGGCAGTCTAAGCAGAAGGTCCTGTTCCATTTGTAACACTCCCTCAATAAGTACTTGTGTTGCAACTGATGTCATCCTTTTGCCACCTTACTTGGTACAGGGAGATCTCCTCAGAATAGATTTCTTTCACGAGGCTCTTACTCTCCACTTGCTTTTACTTAGGTTTTTTTCTACTTATAAAATGCAAAGCACATTGGAGATTTCACTGCCTGAATTTCCTGCCTAAACTCAGAATGAACCTGCTACACACTGATACTCACAGATGGAATAAAGCAAACACCAATCCATCCTAGCTTTCTTTAGAAACTTGAACTTTGAACTACAGTCCTAAATTAAAAATAAAAATTAAAAACTTCTTTTGGTCATCAAAATCAGGAGTAATCCTTAAAAAATGGTGGTGTTACTATTTTATTCATTCACATCTTACATGGGGGGAGAAGCAAGTCAACAAGCAAGTCAGAACAATTTTCCCGTGCTACTCTCCTATAGCTCTTCCTGTGTACAAAAATACTGTGTGAATACATCACTATACTTTGCCTAGAAATGCATTTCCAGAGCAACCATGCTGTTCTCATTGCTTTCTGGAGGCCCACAGGTTATTAAAATAGAGAATTGTATTCATAGTGAAGCTGTTTGGGAGCATTTTCAACTGCCTATAAAATGCAATATTAAAAAATCTGTTTTCCTAACTGGCACTACCATGATGACCTTGGGCCAGTTACAGCACCTCTCTTTTCACATTATATTGTCCCTGAGTTTACTCTGAAATCATGCAAATATAAAAAATGAGTAACTGCTGTAGTATCAGTAGATTTGCTGCTGCTCTGGTTATGTATCTAATCAGGCTTTGAGATGGAAATAGATGGTGCTAGATTTTGATCCAAATATGGATCTAAAAATCAGCATCGTTTTCAGATATGAATTACAACATTCTATTCCATGATGGACAAATGGCTTTTTTTGTTTTTACGAAACCTGATGTTATTAAAATACATTTTTCTTTCCACAAGCAGTTTCCTTACAGAGAGTCCAAAGGCACAACTACTTAAATGTGTCCCTCTGCTAGAGACATTTTGACATCTCCAATTATCATGTCTCTAATTCTCTGGTTTATATCACCAATTATAGTCAGACTGGGTGGCTTCAGCTCCACCACCCCACTGGAGCTCACTTACCCCAGCATGCATAAGCAGGGTCAAGCATGTAATTTTTCCATTTGTATCCCAGTTGCAGCACATCTGTTCTCAACAGAGATAGGTTCATGAAATTTAGTCAGAAATTAATAAACAATGCTTGGATATTGATAATGGAAGAAGCATCATAGTCACCTACAAACATATGTGTGTGGGGGATTATCTTGTATAAATCCAGGGAATCAATATCCTAAACATAAATGTACTTGTCATTCTACCTAAGAGGGTAAATGTGTGTAAACTGTCCTCAATATTGCTCTGTTATTGCAGATTTTCCAAGCAATAACATAATGAGTCAAACAGGTAATAAAAAGAAGACAGCTGCTTCTACTGCTGACTTTTTAATTTTATTTATCAAAATATTATATTCTGTCTTCAAATAGAACAAGTGAAACAAATAAATTAGTCAAAACCTTACTTAGGAAAAAGATCAAATAGTTTTAAGTTTGTTTTTACCTCTTATGTCTCTAATCCTGTCTTAGAACTGGAAATTTTTCTCCATGCAGTTTCCTAGTATAGCTTATAAAGTTCAGAAATCTGAAATTCAGGTTATTTCAGCCACAAGAAATTCAAACCTGTCAATCAGAAACTAGTAATGACAAAAAACTATATTATTGTGAGTTTGAGCAGATACATTACCAAGAAGGCAATCCTTTCGAGAGACCTGCAACTGATTAATCAAGAGTGTGAAAACCTAATCTTTGGTAAATGCAGTTCCATATGAATTAACTCCATGTAAAAGTTGGCAAAGAATGGGTCACTCTACCTGGAGCACAGGTGCACTGAAGGAAATGCACTGGAAGCTGTCCAGCATTGCACAACAATCTGCCTCCATCTGCAGCTTCCAGCAAAGCATTGGGAGCTTCTCCGGTGCATGGACAAGGTGCCTTTCATTTGTGTCATCCAGATCCACACAAACTTTCAGCTGCTGAAGAATGAATATGTTTTATTCAAAAACAGACCTGCAGAGGCTGGTCAGCTAAACAATTTCACCTTTTTTGCAGGTTCACTGCTTCATCAAAACTCAGGGAGAAAATTATGTAAAATCCAAAGGCTATTTGAGGTTCAAATTATTTAAATTTCAACACACAAAAGATAATTTTTAAAATGAGAACTGCATTTAACAGAGAATGAAGGAATTGGTTTATAGCTCCTACAAACCTGAGGCCTGAAGGACCAACATCACACAGAGTTAATTAGACACTGCAAAGGTAAATATAGACCCAGATGAATATAGGTATTTCATCTATAGAAATAGATGAATATATACATCTATTCAATGCAAGTTTTCCAATTAGAAGAGTTCAATGTATTTGACAGCCAGCCCAGCAAGTTTACAGTGGGACGTTTTTGGACACACAGTAGATGCTACGTGACCAACATTGCAACCATTTTGTAGGGGACAAATCTGGGCCTGGAAAAGCTCCCCCCAGAGAGCCCCAGTTCTGTGTAATTGACAGAGCCATTCTGCTAACACATATCCCTTGATTTCTGCACACGTGCTGATGGATGGCCGTGCAAGGATGGAGATGTGCAGTGTGAGCAGATATCCATCATTTCCACTGGATCCTGTAGTGGACAGTACAGATCCCTTAAGGTTGTGCTGACAAATATTCCAGCCACCAGTGGCACTTAACTGCCATGGAGATGGAATTTCTGCACAGCACCCAATAGCTGTGAGATTTAGAGGCAAGCCCATTGAAGGGCGACAGAAATTCAGTCTTTCCCTTGAAAGAGCAGCAAGAAGAGAGCTCCATGGGGGAAATTGAATTACCATGGTCTTTTACTCTCTGACTCTTCATAGTACAATCTGAGAACAGTATTAAATACTTCCTTCCAGTTTAATACTAAGCCGACAAGTCTCCTCAACATCCAGTTGGGATGGCCATTGCACAGATGGGGACATTGAAGCGCAGGAAATTAAAAGTCATATGTCAAAAAATGTCTCAAGTTTCATTACTTAGTTTTCAGAGGGGTGCTTTTTCAAGACAAATCTAGAGTTTACTTTCAGTAGTAATTGGTAGGAAAAGCAGATGTTCAATTCTCTTGAATCCAGAAAAAGCAAATGGCTAATATTAGATATCTGTAAAACATGGGCAACCTAAAAATAAAGGTCACACTTGAAAACTTTGCTAATTTCCCAGAGTCCAGTGTTAAATTAACGAGTGAGAACAGTTTTGTTTACTTCCCATATTTTCAGTATGTACAGCTGAAGTGGCTGTCAGTAGGGTGAATGGCAGAGAAGGGTTCAGTAACAGCCTTTCCTGGGCACAGATGCATCACCCAGTAGGACCAGCAGAATCAGTTTGTCCTCTTTGGTTAAAGTTTGTCACTCATTTCTGAGGGAGGCAGGCACACATTCACCAAGCTAAGTTAAAAGCCTTGCACTCTAAAATCGTAATTATTTTCTAATAATTTCCAAACCATCCAGGCATTCTTGTTCTCAGCAGAGCAGAAAAGCTTTCCCACAGCTGGAAATGCTCAGTATGGTTATCAGGCTCTGTATCACCTCTATCAGGTGATGTGATACAAATTCAGTTTGTACAGCTTGGGGTATATGTATTACTGTCACAGTCAATATTTTGATATCTCCAGAGAAGAATACAGGGCTCTTTAAGTGCCAAGGGAAATCCCAGCTATCTAAGGAACAGATCATTGAAAGTCTGTGGGAGGTTTTACATTTGCAGCTGTAGACACACATTGCCATCACAGGGGAGGCTGGGATGGTAACTCAGCACCAGCTTTGCATTGCTAGGATTTTAGCATCAGATGAAGACCAGGAGCCATTAATGAAAAAGGAGAGTTTTGTTCCTCTCACAATGGAGAATTTTCTTGCTCTAACAAACTCTTTGGTTTGCCACCCTATTTGAAGGCCTATCAATGATATTCATTACAGTGCTAAAGGTTAGTAGGTTGTTTTCTTTGATACTGTAATCATTTCAATGGCTGATTTGCATAGGCCAGATGGCATTCCTCATGCTCTTATTTCACAGAGATAATGTCTACTCGAAGCCAAGCTCTCCTTATTTCAACCATCCCATAATATCTTTAAAAAATGTTTTTCTTGTCCTGAGTCTATTGCAAACATGTTATTCTATTTCTGAATTGCATTAAGTAATACTACATTTGGAAAAATTCTAGCAAATGGAATGTTTTCCTTTGAGTGTTTCTAAAAGTATTTTGAAACGGAAACTTTCAGCACTGAAACACAGAAACTGCTATTTGCAATAGTAGAAGGAGCAGTGTTTCTGTCACTCTGTAAACCTTTATGCAACTTAGTAACTGATGGTCTGCGTGTGATTTGTTTCCAAAATCAAGTGCAAAAAAATAACCAAGCAGAAGAACCAAGTACTCAGCCACACATACTTCAAGAGTGAAGATAGAGAGTAATTTAGTAACAAACAGTTGCATATTTCTTTTTACAGGACTATTCATAGCCTTTCCTAGAGTATAATTAATTTCTGGAAGATTGTGCCACCGTGTATTTTATAACTAGATATTTCATTTGCTTTGTATTAATTGATCTTGAAGCTTTTTATATTATTTAGATGTGGGTCTAGTGGCTTTTTATACCAAAACCAGATGGATGAACTCTGAGTAGAGAAACTAAGTACATTATCCATGTTGCTTTTCATTGCAGTGACCATGTGGAGGGTTTCTATAACATGTCAATTCTTTGAAAAGGAAGAATGTGAGAAATTGCATCAGAATTAATGCACAGGAATAGGAAAGAAATTATAAAAAGGAGGGGGGAAATCATTAGGATCAGAACATTTTCCTATTAAAGGTGAAAAAAATGGGAATATGAAACTTATTATGAGGATTTCAATGTGTTTCATGTCAGAACAGTAGAAAGGGGAATTCCCTGTGTTAAAATCCAGAGAACACAATTTCAGTTCTAGAAAGAGGCAACAGAAGGCAAGTATGGGGCAGAAGATGAGGAGAAATACAGTGGTGCAGAGAGAGCTACAAACATAGGAGGTTTGCAGGGAGTGACTTGCCAAGGGAAGCCAAGTACCTTTTTTTACTGGTGCACAGCTAAACTGTAAGGCAAGTCTAAGTATGTCCAGGTACATTTATAGATATAAGACCAAAAGGAATAATTAAATAAATGTGTAGAAAATGGGTCCATTAGCTGCTTTTACACATACCAGTCCCTCTATAGCTGTCAGCTCAGGAACACCAAGTTGTTTTCCAGAAGAGTGGTTTAAAGTGGGGAACAAACTGAGTTTCCAGTGTGAATAATAGATTGCTTGTGCTCCTCATATTGATAAGTGCCTGCCGTTGCCATATGGGCCACACACGCACAATGAAAGCTTGCTGATAGCACAGAATGTCATTCTAACTAAATCTGCTTTTTGCAAAACTTCATCTGATACTTCTGGTTAAAGTATTATTAAATATTTCTTTTCAATCTAAGATATATAATTAGCAAGTCTTGCTCTTCACAGATCTTGAAATACAAGACAACAATCCATGTAATAAATCAACTCTGGTCAGCTCCCAATCAGGTGACTTCGCCTTAAATGCCTTCAAGCTGAAGCACAACGCCTTAAATAGAGCAAGCAGCTTTAACATCAGCTAGAACTTTTTCCAGTGCAAATTCCAAAACTGAAAAATTCTCTTTAATAAACTTGAAAGAGAGTCTATATCAAATAGTTCCTTGAATTCCCTCCTGATTCCAAGATGAGGTATAATGTTTCACTTTCAAATTATTCAATTGCTTCACCTTTCCCTCATTTGCATGACTTCTGTGCTCAGTTAGGAAGTCGAAACTTAAAACTAAAAATAAAGAAAAATCTTGACTTTACTCTTTTCCCCCTGAATAAAACCTCTCTTGTATAATCAGCCCATTTTTCAGGTATTTCTTTTAATAGAAAAGTTGCTTCTTTTTGGGTTTGTGTTATTTTTGTATTATTTTGATTTAATACATTATTTATTTAATCCAATGTACTTTGTAACGTCTTTCTTCTGAAATTAAATTTTTTTTTAAAAAACTTGAAAAAAAATACAATAATTTTAAAGTAGCGATCTCCCAAACTCCCTTTTCCTTCTTTCCCTTCCTGTGTATGTATAATAGTAAAAACATCCCTGGCAAGAATACTACATGTCAAATTGAAAACACTGGAAAAAATCTTACTGGAAGCCAGCAATGCAGCAGATTTGAAAACAAAGGAAACAAAACAGAATGGCAGTTATTAATTATTAATCATCAATAAAATGTACTAGCATTAAAAAAAGGTACGAAGCAAAAGGTCAATACCCATGTTACAATATTTATAATGCTGGTGGCTGATAATAGACACTCAATCAAACAGGCAATGGGGTCGCAGACATCGAGAACATGCTCTTAAAAACAAATTCTGAAAGCAAGGCATATGCCAGGTGCCTTATACAGGTAGTACAAATATGTCACTCTATCGAGCAACATGAAACGCAGAGACAAACGCAGCCACACCCGAGAGAAGGCAAAGAAGAGAGAAACTTTATTTTGGTTTTCTCATTATATAGGGTTCTGGGAACGACCATCAATTGGAAGGTGAAGCTACCACCTCTCCAACGACACTGGTCAATGACAAAGTCCATCAAACCTTTCTCCTCCCAGGAGAAGGAATGAAAAACAAAAAGACAGTTAGAAAAACATGTGCATGTTTACAAAAAACAGCGTGAGAAACTCTATCACAAGAATGAAAACATCAGAAGGCTGAAAAGTGAGAGTGACACAAATATAAATTCATAAAATTAATACATGCTTCTACATTTTTTATGCTACATTTAAAAGAAAACAGAATTGCATGGCCTGTAGTGAAAGAAGATGCATGGCAACATCTGTAAAAATTTAATAGTTTTGAGTCAACATAGAAATATGAACATAGGCATAGAAAATTAGCTGAGAAACTCTCTGGACTACTGTAAATTTCTTTACAAGCCCAAAAATCTAAGGAAACCCCAAGTACAAAATGTTTCCAGTGTTACTACAGTGTTTTAAGCAGTAAAAGTTGTGGCTGGGGAATTGGAAATTGTCTTCTGCAAAGCCTGGAACAGATAACCTGTACTGAGCAATAGAGATTCAAATACCATCAATGCCAGTCAGCAGTCAAAATATAAAAGTTGATGTTTTCCTAGCAAGTCAGTCCTGTTAAAAGTCTGCTCTCTTTTCAAAAAGTTGCACAGCAGTTTGACAAACACAGATGTGTCACTGCAGTCCACCTGGACTCCTCCAAACCACCTGACTTAAAACAAAAAGCTTTCTTGGGGGATTGAAAAGAGAGTGTTTCTTAAAGTTTTTAAACTTTCTGAAGCAACCTCAGACATCAAACGCTAATGTCAAGCCACAAACATTAGGAGACACTCATTCCGAGACAAATCATCTTACAGAAAGAGTTTGGAAATACACTGTACAAAATTTAGTAATGAAAAGAAAGGCAATTGCAGAAGCTGCCTACACACCCAGGAAATTACTTGTTTTTCAGGAAAAATGTGTTGTTTTTTCCATTGTTTTTTCCATTTAACTTGATGTCCTGTCTCATTAATAAAGGCATCCCTGAATATTCATTTTCATGAGAACACTCTGCCTGCTGTTGAATATGCAACACACATAATTTTGCCTTTCTAGCTGGAACTGTCTCCATAAACCTCAACTTTCATCTGTTTTATTGACCTCCTTCTGTTATTCAAACACCAAGAGTAAAGATAGTTTAATACTGCCACATAATTTGTGGTGTCAGTCTGCAAAAACTATGTTATAAATACAGAACAAACCAGGAACACAGCTATAATGGAAAAATAATAACCCACCAGGCTCAAGATACAGACACATTCAGCAGATGCTAAGTAATATCATCAGCTTCTAAAAGTCAGCATCTGCACAGAAGCAGCAAAAGATCCATGTCCTCTTTTCAATTTCTCAGAATATTATTTTAGGTGGCAGTGATTTATTTCCTTTCACATATTCAAGCTTTTTGCACTCTCACATTACATATTAACATTTCAATAAAAATATAATAAAAACTCGGAGGGTCTGAACTTGATGGATGAGGATGCAAAGAAGGGTGAAAATGTGAATGTAAATGTGCCTTTGTGTTAATCTGCTACTGAACAACCAATTTAAAGGGGTATGGTCCAAAATTATGAAAAGAATTGAATTTCAACAGAACTAAGTATCTCTGACACTTTAGAAAATATATTCTTTAATGTCAATGGGAAAAGTAGGTATTTCTTGTGCAATGTAACTGTCCAAAATATACCATTCATTAATACCAATAGAATATGACAATGACAAACTGAATCTTATCTTATTCAAATAAGATTTGGACCCCTTGCCTTTTTAAAAGTAAGTATGTATTTTGGTGCTCTTACAAGCAGAATTTATTCCCGGACCATCAGTATGTTGGAAAATATATTTCCTTCCAGAAATCTCTATCATTATTTTAATAGCTTTCAAAACCACTGAATCCATCTCAGACCTGCAGCCCGAGTTCTGCAGCCTCTTATTTTGAATGCATTGAAATGGCAATGATAATCATGTTATTGCTAAGTGAAAAACATAGGGTGATATTATATTAATGTTACCACCTTTAGTATTCAGACTTTTTGCACCGTTTAATGCTTTTAACTTTATGCTTATAATTAAGTAATTTTCACCAAAGTACTCCCTCACATGAAAAGCATAGGAGCACAAAAACTGATACAAATATATTTAGCCTGAATAGGAAGTTATTGCATGATATCAATAAAACTAGTATCTTCAGATTACTGAAAATTAGTGTAGCATATATACAAAAAGAATAAATACAATTTTAACATAGCACTGTTGTTTTCTTCTGATCTCTCAAGATACAAATAAGCAATTAACCTGCACTTCATTTTTTGAAGAAAAAAGACTCCTTCTGTTGGATAAAAGGGCATTTGGGGTCGTGCTGGCAACCAGAAAGTGGAATGGAAGTCTGGAATTCTGCTGCAGCTGCTGTAGGCACAGAGGTGATGCAGGATAAATTGTCAATAACTCTGAGTGCTCACTATGCATTTCCAGATTTATATTTATAGTACTTATACTGTTAAAAGGAACAAAAATATATCTTGACTCCTAATAAATTTTGCTACCCCCCAGATTTGGGTCTTCATATACATCTGTGATTTAAGTCTTTCAAACTCTTTAAATGGGATTTATATTGATTGAAATCTACCAAATTGAAAGTGGACTGTGCAGAATATTCCAAAAAGACAATCCAAAGAGTTTACATAAAGCTTGAGAAACCAAAGAAATCCACAAATGATAGAATTAAGAAACAATGGTTGAACATGGATAGAATGAGATCTGAAACAACAATAATAAGATTATATCAGTTTACAATGCATTTTATCAAATGCAAGTAATGTAAGGACTAACGTGGTATTTTTCTGCAAATTAGATTTGCTTTGTAGATTTCCTCAGGAGTCAGTTAAGTCTGAAGAAAATCAGTTTGCTAAGTTTAAGTTAGAAACATTTAAAGCAGCAAATCCTGGGTCTAATACATGTCAGAGTGGATAAATTCAAAGCTAGAGGCTCACAGTCTTTCAGCATGGCTTTAGCTTTGACTGATTCTAACAATACAGATTCTCAGAGCGAAAGAGATGCAGCCTGAACACACTGGGTCACTTTTACTGTTTGGACATCTATTATTCAAAGTACAATATGCGTCAAAAACAAAGTTAATCTTTCAGATAGATAGCTGTTACTTTGTTAATATGTGTAAGTATTTAAAGCTATCAAACAAGTCAAGTAGAAGGTCAGACAGTAAAACTATATTGTCAAAAAAATCACTGCCTTATCTACCCATGATATTATCTAACTTCCATTAAAACTAAATTAAAGCAAAACTTTTTTTCAGTCTAAGCCATACTAAGAGTCCTCAGCCTGTCTGTTTTTACAATAGTTTTTCCCAGAAGAAAATGGATTGGGTTGAGATTTTTTTTCTAATGAGAAATATATTATTTCACCTCAAATTAATTTAGAATTGATTGATGGGAAAATTAAACCTTGGACAGAAAGCAATTGTGGAGTTTTTTTAGCCAATAGGGAAATGCTGTACAAAATTATGGTGTGCAGAGACAGCTGTTGCTATGGAAACTGTTTTGCAACCTTAAATGTAACATCAAGTACCAGGTGTCTACTGTAACGAGGCTGTAAGGTAATCACAAATTGTAAATAAAGTTTGCTGCCAAACTGGTGTAGCAATAAGGGTGGATTTAAACCAGGTATGAGCTCGATACCTAAAGGACAAACTGTCTGTGGATGACATGCTGGGGAGAAGGTGCAGTTTGGTGGTGGCCAGCACAAAGCTCACAAGCACTTGGCACTGCTGGCCAGGTCGCTGCTCCCAGCCCCAATGCCCAGAGGAGGGATCCAAGCTGGGCAGTGCAGCAGGAGTTACAGAGCAGAGTGCACGACCAGCAAAGGACACATCTCTGGGATAAACAAGACACAGCACAGCCACCAGACTTGGCCTTGGTCACTCCCCAGGCTGGAGAAAGCACAGCTCCACAGGGCAGCTGAAGGGAAAGGGAAGCGCCTGCATCCGACAGAGCCGCGCTGCAAGGGCCAGTTCCCAGCTCCACACACACATTTCCTTCCAGCACTGACTCAGCCTCTTCAGAATGCTCAGAAACAGTAACAGATCGTTTACCCCTGTATCCTGACAGTATTATATATCAAAATTAACCTGCTGCTTTTCTGGGTTCTTTTAGAAGTCTATGATACATTTATTCCTGCATTTAAATGATGGACTTCAATTTCCAAAGCTCCAGTTCTTAAGATGCACTTTAGTAACTGGCACTATGGAAGTTACTCACATTACCATTGCTGAGTCAGAGCCCAAATCTGGCATTGTTGAGAAGTCAATTGAATTTTCTCTAGATTAGGTCATTTTTGGTAGCTACATCTCTATAAACCTTGCCTCGAAGAAGATTCTAAAAAGTTCCTCTTCTGAAATTTATCTGTGTTTCTACCAGACACTTTTGGGTTTCTTGGGTCCTTGGGTTTCTTTCAGTACTCAGAAATTCTGAGCAGGTACATGGTAACAGATGCATCTCAGAACCACCTCCAGGGAAAGAAAACTGTTGCTGGGGGTTTGGTTGCTGGCTGGGGTTAAACCACGACACTGCAACACTGACTTTATCTCTGCCAAGGGCATCCCACTGCAGGAAATGAGAATGAAGGGAAGCTCAGTCCCACCTGTCTGCACACACAGCAGCACAACTGGCCCCTGTAACCAGTCTGGGGATGACCTCAAGGGATGAGCCTTCACATGCCAGTAGTTACTACCTCCTGGGCTTGCTCAGGCATTTCTAAGCCAACATAAAAATAATAATTTGACATGGAAAGAGATCCTTTGTAAAAAAACAAACCCACTTAAAACTTATGTAAGAGAAAATTGTAATCTTCCATACAGATTTTCCCAGCATTCCTGCTTGCTGTAGGGAGTCTCTGGTTGCTGCCTGATGAAATTTGCTCCTCATTATGACCACACGAACTCCAAACCCCTCAATGATTGCATTTATTGCAGTGCACGTGACTATTTTTGGTCAGTTAGTCATGTTGCTAAGAGAAGCCCTGGAAGTCACACCTTGTATTCCAGACACGACATCAATGAATTTGACTAGAGTTTTACAACACAGTATCAGAAAGTCAAGTAATGGTAACCTTGACAAAGAGCCAACTCTAAAAAAAACAAAAGCACATTCATATGCTGTATGTGCTGGGGGGTTGGAAGGAAGGGAGGAAGAGGTGCAGTGGAGCATAGTCATTTATCTCAATTATTGTCTGCTTTTCCTAAATCAGTTTTGACAAGAATTACATTTCATAATATGCATTATTTTCTTGGCCTTGTTGGCTCTCTCTCCCCATATTAACAAGTTCCTTGGTGTCTCCCTAAACCACATCTCCTGCTATCACTGCTGCAGAACAAACCCTGGGCTGGGTGGACCATCAACATGCACACACCGTGTTCTCACAAGGGGGCCACAAGTGATGCCTTTGCCCTGAGCATGGAGCACCCCTAAGGGAAGGTGTTTGTTCCTCTGGGTCCCAGGCCCAGCCAGAAGATTTTATCTGCAAATGATTCATATGATTTTAACTGTGCATAAATGTGCAGCAATAGAAAAAAAAAAAAGCAGGAATACCACAGAGGTGACTTCTTCCTAGGGAATTTTCTTGAAAGAGAGAAAAATGGTTTTCAAATTGTGCTGTAAGTTGTTAAAAATTTTATCTTACTTCAAATATGTGATGACCCTTTCTTGCTATCTTTGCTCTTAGTGGAGTTATGGGACTCATAAACTAATGCATATTTGATTTCTTTCATATACAAAAAAATAAAACATTTTATGTTTTCAATATTGGTAATTGACAGAACTCTAACCTAAAGAGAATTACATTAATGAGGCTATTTTGCTAAATGAGACAACATACCTTTCTACTGTAATGCTATCAGGAACACAGCAATAGAGAAACTTTGATCTCACAATGGGGAAAATAGCATTTTAAAAAAAGGCTTTGATTCTTTTTTTTCTTCTGTAAAAAGAGAAAGATATCCCAGCACAGTGTATATTACAGTACCACCATGAATATTAAACCTTTGGTTTATTGTAGCTATTATGTTTGTTCTCTTTCTCTGTCTTTCAATCTTTTCCCTTATGGAGGTCTATCCTGAAATAAAAATACTAACAACCATTCCACAAATTGCTTTGCCTTTAACCTGATATTTTTGAAGAGAGAAAAGCTATATCCTTGTCTTAACCTTTCTATACTTTAAATATTCAAGCATTACCTTGATCAGAACATCTTCAATGACAATTTTTTTTTTTTAATTTAACCCCTACAGGGAAGAGCCTTTTTCCTGCCGTTGGATTTTTCATGTTGAGAGGCCAGAGCAGGAGAATTTGCATAGCTTTATGTCCAGCTGGCAGGAACATCAATTTCTCCTTTTAACTACATCAGGTATCATGCTCCAATAAATGAGAGTGAAAAGACTTTTCATTTATTGGACAGTTTTCCATTTGTTTTGTTATCTATTGATATTTCAATACGTCTCCAACATTTTACTTCCAAAATATTGTCACTAAAGAAGAACAAATTATGCCTGGTCCTGCCTTTGTTTCAATGCCTTTCAGAGGGAGAAAGAGATTTTTAAATGTTATTCAGTGCATTGAGAGTTTTAGGACAGAAATATATTGATCAAAATGATTTATATGGAATAATTAAGTTGAGCAATTGATCAAGAATGCAGGTCACTATTGGTGCTCTAGAATAACCATAATAAATGGTGAGATGGCCACCTGAGAGACCAAAACTGATAGCAAGTAACATACTGGAAGCACTAAATATCATGAAGTTCAAATACATCAGGAAGATTAAAAGGGACCTACAGAAGAAAGATTATGACCTAATTTCTTTTCCCTACTGAAGTGGTAAATATAACAATTAACTACAACAGAGAAGTACCAGAACCTCTGGAAAGAATCTAATACTGCTCTACCCAAAAAAAATCACTTACAAGGACAGAGGTCATCAGCCAGAAAAAGAAACTTTGAGGAGCATTAGGTATAACATTAAGGACAGAAATTTTCCTGGAGCAGAAAACAAACAAAACCATGAACTGTATCTGTGTTGAACATGGCTAATGTGACAGCAAATATATCTTCCTTTATAAGTGTATAAACAATTAGACCAAGTAGTTCTGCAAAAGAAACAGCTTTGTTATTTAGAGGATGTCTTCTGTATAGTTCATAGACCATGTTTCAACATTTTCATAGTGCAAATTACACATTCAAAATTATCAAAATTGTTATGAATGGAGAGGACAAATTTCTCAGCTGCTTGCAGTCATGCTTTCCTGTGTCCTCATCAGCTCTCATGAGCCTGTGCAAGATACTTTTGGAAAGATCACATAGTTCAATATCCAATCTTTCCTTGAGACATTTCTGTCACTTAGTTATGAGGCAATTCTCGTAATTAAATTCACCAGAAGACATTCAGATTTGCATGTCTCAACCTATACAAATTAAAAACATAAACAGGAAAACATTGCAGCATTCTGTGTGTCCTCCAGCTTCTTATTCCTCTTGGTTCCCTTTCTGTACTTCAGAGTTCTCTGCTACTCTTAAAGGCTCCCACATGGATGTCAATTTTCCTCCTGGACAATCCAGTATCAACACGTCCTAGACATTCACTGGTTCATCAGCTGCAGCTCGATTTATATTTTATTTTAGTACTATAATTTTTAAAACCATTTCCTCAATGGGAACAAATTTTTCCTATCATTTCCAACAGAGAAAGAAAAGTCAGTTCAAGGGAAAACTTGCAAAGTACAGTAAACAAAATCTTTTCAAAATCAGAGCATCAGACAGAACTGCTTTTTGTAGACGACACAACAATAAAACTCTAAAATGTAAACCTAAATAAATCTATTTCAGTAGTACTGCACCCTTAACAAGAAACTATGCATAAAGCAGCACATTTCACAGCCTTGCCCTTGCCATATTTCCTACCTTATTATGTCACATTACTTAGACTTGCTGAGTTTTATTATAGAAGGAAAGTATCCAAAAAGCATATGCATACAGAATCATGAATTTCTCTCACATGAATGATGGTTCTCATGATTGTTGTTCATTATTCCAGGCAGTCCAACACCAAGATGTGTGTAAAAATCCACGTCAATATTCACCAATCACAGCAAAAAGACCCCAGAAATTATCCTGAATTGGTTTTGATGAGTCAACCAGTTGGTAGCATTTCATGCAGCAGAAAATTCTGGTTCACTGGTTATTGGCACAAGGTTCCTGAACTATGAAGCTGGAAAGAGAATTAAAGGTAATCTGGAAACTCCAGACAAACCAGACAAATACTTTCAGTTATATGGCTGACTTTTAGTCTGCCTACTGTCTCCAGAACCAGAAGTTAATGGCAGTGGCATGGATGAAAAAAATAGTCTTGTGTTATTTTACCTGCTAATCTAACTCAATTGAAGCCAATTAGTTAAAATAATATGAATTTGCTCCAAGGCTTTTATCACTTCACCCTTGTCTTTTTTAATAAATCAAACATTATTAAAAAGAGAATTCAATAAAGTTACAGTTATATTTGGGATATATTAAAAATAAATTCTGTGATACCAACAGACAACTCATAAGTTGGTTCTTTCATTTATAAAATGCCTAACACCATGACAACCAATGGATTAAAGCAAAATAAAATTCAAGGAATGACATTTGAATTTATAGCTTAGGTAAATCTATAAAATAGGCTTTATGCACATAGCGATGCACAGACTGAAAATTCTTGCACTACTTAAATTAATTAACACAAAAAATATTTATAAGGTTATGACTGAAAAACTTTAAAGTATAACTGAAACACTCTAAGCAATTTTTTTGTTCAGTGATTATAAAGGTATAAACTAATCTATTATTCTCCCATGAAATAGAGAAAAACAATGTACATCTGAAAAAAAAAAGAAAAAAGACACAGACATTCACATACATAGACTCTCCTGCAATTATGACTATCCCAGATTGTTGGCTGCTGGGCAGATGTGGCTCCCCTGCAATTACTAATGGTCATGAAAAGATTAAATGCCTTTAACTGCTATTTCTAAGTTTTAGTGATATTTTCCAGTTCATCTCTTTTTACCATTCTTAAAGAAAAGTAAAAAGAGATTAACTGGAAAGACCTAAGAGATCTTCTAAGATTCTAAGAGATTCTAAGATCATCTAAGAGATCATCAATGGAAAAGGGAAAACTCAAACACTAGGTCTTTGACCCAAATTGCTTGCAGGTAGTTAGGATATCAGAAGTCTGGATACAGTACTATTCCTTTCAAAGAGTACCTGACAATGAAAGTTTGATGGCATTCAGAGCTCTCACAAGAAAGTTCCGTGTGAGGACTTCAGCTGTGCTTTTAGAAGTGCCACAGTCAGCACCACGCCGGGGGCGGGCAGGGAGGGAGAGCTTCAGTAAGCTTTGTGTTGCAATGAAGAGCGATGATGAGTGTGGTACCTCCCCAGACAGACAAGCTCATTGAGCAGAACAGCTCAGCAAAGCAGCGCTCTTTTAAAGTTCAGTAAGTCTGAGCAATGGTCCAAACAGTGTGGGATCACCACGATGACAAAGATGACCTGATTCAAGCACGCCTAGACAACCTCTCCAAGTTCAGAACCCGCTGTGGCTCAGCCCCTGGACAAGGTCATTGCTCCTGCAGAGGGGCTGTGCTGGATCTCTGCAGCTCTGAGCATCTTCACCCAAGCTCTCCTGACAGTTGTCAACTTATGGGAACAACTGGAAGTTGGATTTGCTTTGCCCTTTAATGTGTAACTTCTAGTAATGCTTTCAAAGAAGATCTTTCAATAATAATCATTGTGGGTTTCATTCCCTTAGCCCAGAGCATAAACCTGAGATTTCTTCAGTCATTTTTGTCTCTGTGTTTTCATTAACAACCTCCACTGGGAACACAGAGTTTTCAGTAATTCTGCTCTGCAGAGAGGGTATGGGCCTGCAACACTTTCCTTCTACATATTGAAAATATTTTCATGCAAGACGCATAAAAATATTATTGGAAGTATAGTAATGTATTTATCTGAATAGTTTCTATGTTTCCTACAGCTATTTTTTCCACCTACAATATGGTTTTTCCACTCCAACAATTCCACAAAGATCCAATTAACTCCATTCAGCAATTACTATTTCCTTGACCTTTCTTACTTGCATTAACTTCTCCTGGTTTAGTTTGCATTTTCATAGGCTAAAACACCTAGGAGGTATGCAGCAGTGGCTATAAATAGTCATTTCCAATTATTATTTCTCTGACCTTTTTGTCTCATATTCTTGCCAGTGTTCCCTCTCAGGGGAGCCAAATGACAATTTTGTCAGTAGTTTTTGGATACACCCTCTTCTCTCCTTGATACTCTTCTGTTTTTCATATACAGTTTTTCATTCCAGTTAAATTATACATCTTCCTTTTGTGAAAAACAAATTCTCCCATGTAGTTTCCAAATTATAGCTTATATATATATATTTATTTATTGTACACCACCTCACACAGTTCCCCCATCTTTGCTCTTTTTCCACCCTTCTACTGTCTTTCTAGCCTTTCTGACCCTGTTTTTTATGTCCAGAAAGAAGTAATAGACTCACCTGCATTATTTTAGTTTTTATTTATGGAGACTCTCAGTGTACGCTGATTTTTTTTAAATGTTCCTTCCTTTGTTTTCTAAGAAAAAACACTTTAGATTTTAACATACACATGCCTGAAGTGCACAGAGAAATGAGTGAAAATCGCTATCCCTCCAAATCTTGAAAGAGGATCTTGTGTGAGAAAAAGACCTGAAAGCTATATCTTGAAATTACAAGTTCACTGCTTTAAAAATATATAATACATATAAAACCTTGAAATAAGCCAGTGTTTTCAGCTGCAAGCACTAATTTTTCTGACTTCAGCACAATAAAATGTAACAATGCAATATTCTTGAATAAGAGCTTAAAAACAAAGGAGTAATGTTATTTGCAACTGTTTACACACAGAGTAATAGAGCGTAACTCTTGCAAACTTAAGCATCAAAACACACCCCTACTATAAAACTCCACTACACACACTCATCTATTTTAGTGGAAAGCTTATTCAACGTTTGAGGCATAAAGGAGTCATCAGTTTTAAACCACTTAACTTGTTTGGAACAGTCTGTGGAAGCAGCAGTCAGAAACAAGCACTGTAGGTGATGCTGGGTGGAGCTGAGAGAGCTGAGGTGAGAATGAGGACACTTAGAGGTTCAGCCTGAAAAAGTTGAGTGAGGATTTACTTACCTATTCCCTCGTTCTTTTATGACTCCATTAATGCAGGACACACTCACACAAAGAGCTGTAAAACGTTTCAGTCCAACCAAGGATGGCATCCATCCACAAAGGTTTGTGTGTGAACCTGAGGGTTTGGTCTGGTGATCTGTGGACCCCTGGCAGGGGCTCTGCAATATTTATAAAAGGTCTGCAGTATGTAACTAAGAGTAGAAAGCCCATTATCTGTAGGTTTAAACTTGCAATACAAGAAACTAAATTCAACCTATAGTGGTCCATAAGTGAAAAAGGTTGAGAGTTACATATACATCAGGCAAGGCTCCTGCTGTAGGTCACAATCGATCAAATATAACCCTTTTTCCATTAATAGCATGGCTGTAGTCTATGAGGAAATGACAGACCAGAATTTGCCTATAAAATTGTCCTGATTTTTGTCAATATGTACTGAGCAGTTCAAGTGACATCAGCCACATCCTAACCTCTATTACATTTATTTTAACTTATAAGTGCTCTGCAGGATGAACACATGGTGAAATTGCCATATTTGCCATGATGCTTAGAGGGAAAAAAAGGTTACAGAAAATAAGATCTACAATATTTTCTTTTAAAGCTCTGCAGCTGACAGTCTAATCTGGACAAAAATTACAACAAATGGTTGAGTTGTTCTGCAGTTTCATTTTATGTCTTCAAATCTCTGATCTAAGCAAAAACCTACATAGTTTGGAATTCTTTTAAAATTGCTTCTAGCACTCTTCACACAGCAAGTTTTCCCATAGAACCATACAGACTAATGGATAATGGCCTTTTTTCAGTAAGACTGCACATCAAGTTTATTGGTAGAAGACACTACAAGAAATTCAGATTTGACTTCCCACCTCAGCTGATCAACAAATACAGCAGGATGACAGTTTACTGATCCACATTCACTATAGAGAATACCAGAAAGGATTTAAACTTTCTGCAAGATTGATTTAAGAATACTTTATAATGAAGGCAACTTCTATGTTTCTTCAATTTTGCAAGGCTTTTAAATTCACATATGTTTATTGTACAATTTTTTTTTTAATTTCTGATCTCAAATCCTATAGTAGTGAAATAATCTGAATGGGAACTTTCCACAAAACCAGAGGAGTTAGATGGGTTTATGCTAGTGATTCATAGAAATGTTCCTTTTATTGAAGGAGCAAATAACCAACAAGATCTCCTGGAATACATCAAAAGACGACATTCTGCCCAAGGAGTAAAGCCTGAGTCTTTGACATTTTCTCATCATTAAGATTTCATAGAGCCATTTGTAAGAGTCAGGGACACCAGTCCTTCCATGCTGGCTCAACTCCAATTTTTGCAATTACTGCCTGACAGCTTAAATTCCTCTATGACTTTGAAATATCTTCCTGTTCCTTGTATAAAATCCCTACCACATTTTTATTTGAGAGTATATCTGCTTTTTGTGGTTCATACTTGTGTACCCTGACTTCTAGATCAAAATTAACTTTTCTGCTCTGTACCTATCTCACTACTGGAAAGGCCACAATGTATCTTGATGTATAACATGCTCTGATTTCTCTCTAAACTATGGCCCATGAAGCACCAGCAAAACCAGAAGGTGCTCTCAGTCACACTCAAATGATTCCCATTAAAGAAATGGGTTAAATTTGCTCCTAATGGTTCAGCCCAGGAAAGCAGCTCTCTAAATTGCTGGTCAAAGAAACCATAAGGAAAGCAAAGACTCTGAAGTCTGTGAAGTTTAATTCCTAGAGTGGAAGGCATAGAGAGAAGTCCTGGTCATAGCATGTGAACTGCAAGTACAGTTGTTACAGAGCAATTTTTTTTCTTTATTTTTTTCCTTCAAGCCTTATGAGTTCCTGTTGTTGTTTTGAGATTTATATTTCGTCTGTCCATCCTTCCAGTCTCCTTCATACAGTTGCTTTAAAAATCCATGTACAGTGGCAGGCCTTGCTAGTGGTACAGAGAGCTTTGGAATCAAAACTCTGAACTCTCCCACCCTACAACAAAAATACTTGCAAGCTTGGACATAATTATATTTATCAGACTTGTGGTTTTGTTTGGGTTTTAATGCTATATTTAATGAAAATAACACCTGTCACAGAATTCTGCAAAAGGAAGAGAACCCAGGAAATACCATGAAATTCTACTTTACCCTTTGACCCCACCACAGGCAACGCCTGGATAATCCCCACATGCTGCTGAATTTCACTGTAAGGTTTTAATTTGCAGATAGTGAAATTGGAGTTGCTTAGATTTGGTGCAAACCACTCTACTGAAACACTTCTGCTTAGATCTCAAATTTACCTTCTCCACACAGCAATAACCCACTTTGCTAGAGCAAGAGCCCTTTCATTTATGAATGTGAAATGTTCAGCTAATCTCTAGCACCTTTGTGAAGGAAATAAAAGATTTACAGACAAAAGTATGGTAAAAATATTAAAGATTACACTCAACTGCTTTAAATAGTTTCTCACAGCATGTGAAGTCTTCTCTGCAGCCATCAGAACTACTCCCAGCACAAGAAAGGGTCTGAGCTTGAGGTGATTCTACACTGCTGGCCAAGGTCACACAGCACATCTGTGACCAAAATGGGCAGGCAGCCCAAACCTTTTCTGACTCCTGCCTCCTATGCCTCCTCTCACAATGACATTCAAAAACTTCAGAGCTCTTTAAAATATTGATACAGTACATTAATTTCTAAAATATTTGGGATAATGTATATTGTCCAACAGTATGCATACACAATAGAAGTCACAGCAAGGAGAAAGGCCATTCAGAGGAGGCACTGGAGTTAGAAGCAGTACCACTGCTTAGCTTCAAATGGCTCTGTCACAGTTATCTTAATTCCAGAGAGCTTGGCAAGGCCATTTGAGCAAAAATGAACTCAGGGTGGACAGTGTGGTCATGGCAGGGTCTGTGCAGCCCTCCCAGAAAAACACACCCACGCCCACAGACAGAATGGTGCACAACACCACCCAGGAGTCTCTCTTCAGCCACACATTAAAGTGTTCTCCTTGACTCAGTATTTTCCCAGATGTATACAGTTACAAAGAGTTATAAAGAAAAATTCTTATATAATTCTTATATATTCTTTTAATGCTCCTTCTTGAATGCACACTTTGGAGCTATCTAATGCTAGAGCCATACTAACTTGTTCACCTTGAAATGTCACTTTGTATCTATTGCAGTCTGATGCTTTGGCTGATGACCAGATGCTTCTTGCCAGCTGCATCCACTGTTTGCATCTTAGTTTTCACCTTTTAACTTCACTTCTTCCTCTGCAACAATAACCTCAAACAATGTTTTTCTATGAACATCCTGTGCTGAAATAATATTGGGATTTCTTGCAACTTTCTCCCTAGTATAAATATGTCCCACAGCCCTCTGCCTTTGGCGCTTTTAGACAGCAACATCAAGTGAAGAACACTGCAGGCACAATCATAACAGCCCAGACACCTCCTTCTGCTAACTGCAGGCAAGAGGAAAAGAGTCATAAACAATGTGTGCCTGCTAAGCCAGAGTTATTGTGAAAAGCTTCTTAGTCCCACTGCTGAAAGATAAGCAGTTCTGGCATTCTCTCGAGGATAGTAACAGCTAAAGAGCAACACCAAGAAACCTGTCAAAACAGCTGACTTAAACAATTTTTGCAAAACAAGCCCCCTCTCTCCACAATTCCTTGTGCTGGTAGCAAGTGCAAAGAAATTTTCACATTTTTGTCAACTAAAGTTGCTACAAAGTAAAATACAAGGAACATTACTCAACATTTCTCTAAAGGCTGCCATATGGAAAGGCACAGAGCTGTTATCTTTCATGGACTTTCTGGGAGCTTCCATCTTTTAGAAGAGATTTGTGGGAGAGGGCATCCCCAGAAAGGTGCACCTGAGGGAACTCATGACCTGGCAGTAACCTCAGCTGCTCTGAGCATGCTGCTCATAGGATTGTGTGTCCTGTTCTCCCTGCCAGCTCCACAAGCTGAAGACAGTACCATCCACCTCATGCCCCCACATCAGCACTTAAGAATTTTTCATATTCTAAGACAATCTCACTCAAGGACTTTGTTGCCAGAAGATATTTTCTTCTGCAGTTTTACACAGGTGATGAGTTTCCTTCTGAAACTCTCTTATAAGGTACAGTCTGCCTCAGTCACGATTTTGTTTCTGTCTCTGACATTATATTCTGACATATAAACCAGAAAAAAAAGATGGTATTTCCCTAGCATTAACCAGCAGAATGATGGGTAACTTAAAGAACATTGGTATAGTCTTGTTAATTTGATTTATAAAGGTAATTGCTACTAATCAATTATGTAGTGAATTAGATGCCTCCACAACTAGGCTCAGTGAAGGCCCCTTTATTATCTCTGGCATTTGCAGCAAACGGCACCAGCACTACGTGTTCCTCATTCCCATCAGTACAACTTCCCATCCCCTTGGCTTTCATAAAACAAAAGCTATCATGTCAGCACCTCTGTGAACCTGTGAACAGCAAAGTGAGTGAGCTCGCAGTGCCAGGAGTTAAGAGCAAATCTTCACAAAGACCGTGCAGGCAGAGCTCACATCAGCCACGCAGCAGCTCACCGGGTGTCTCCCTTGGTTACAATGGTTTATTTCAGAAAATTGTCAATGGAGATAACCCAGATAACCCTGCCTCACGTGTCAAAAGAAAGGGTGTCTAAAAAAAACCCAACATAATACTCTTATCTAAGTATGAAACTAAAATAATTGTACCCATCTCAGCATTATTCAGAACACAAAAGAACCAAAGGTTCGCTAAATTAAAATTTACTCTGATTTCATTCTTTCCTACAGAATAGCACAATTGTTAGCTATGTTAAACATCATAATTCAATTTATTAATTATTAATTTAATAAATTCAGATTAGCAGTCTCAGAGCAGATAAAGGTCAGTAATTTAGCAACTAAATCTGAGCAAAAATTAAGCAAAGAAATAAAATGCCACAGTTCAGACAAAAGCCCTGTGCCACTGAAGTGAGCTGTGCTCCCCAGGCTGTGCCAGGCACTGCACTCTGGAAACGTCATTATGTAACAATGCAGCTCCTCACCTGCCAGGCAAAAATACACCAGAGGGAACCTTTGGGGAAAATTCCGTCATGATGAATATACGCAATCATTAATTACAGCTTTCTTCTGTTGCGCATTTCCAGACCTTTGGAACGTGGCTGCTGATTCTGAACAGTCTGCAGTACACCACAGCATATAGAAGTGTCAGGGGTTGAAACTATTGTTCTCAGAAAATAGGGCTGTTTTTATTACTTTCATTTTCCTTTCGAATATTTATAACTATGCCACTAGTGCACTGTAGTATGGATGAATGGTCTGTATTTCATATTGATCTTAGGCAGCTCAGCAAAGGCTTTCTTCAATCTATAATTAAAAATTAAAACCTTTAGGGGAGCTATTCATCTGACAGTCAGTTTTCTTCTTGCTGCCCTCTACCAGTAATTAAGTTTTGCTAGCACCTTCAATTTTTAAGGACTTGGTTTATTACAATTTTCTCTATATTTGTTGCCACAAAACACCAGAAGCTGATCTGACGCCAACAACTTCCATTTAAAAGAAACCCCACAGAGTAATATAAAAAATGCATTTGAAGTACTTGTATTACCAAGCTGTATTCTGTGAAAAACTGTACTACATATCCCCCTTCATTACATGTAGCTACTACAGGTAACAGCTATACAGCAGAGGGATAGTGAAGCCACGACCAACACTGAAGAAGGCATCAGGCATCTGCTGTTTATTGTTCCTCAGTACAACGTTTTAAACTCTTGATGTCACATGCATTCCACCTGTGTCCTCTCTACCCTTTTGTGACTGCTCAGTGCACCTCAGCACTCCATGGCTCATCACCTTCAATGCCAGTCACCTGTCTGACACAGCTGTAGCCCATTGGGGATGAGGCTGGCCACAGCCCCACTCCCAATTACCACAAGCTGTGTGCCTACAACACAGCTACAGCCTGCAGAATTATGAATGTGGATTTCACCACTCAGAATTCTATTTGTTTGTTTAAAACTGCCTGGTTTTACCTAGGAAATTCAATCCACCTGATGGATAAGCAGAAAGGATTGACACCACAAAATACCACCAAGTTGTCACTTAGCAGTCAGAGACACGTGCCAATCAAGTCTCAATACATTTTGTACAAGAGTATTCCTTCTGTGCTGCCCCAATGGGAGGAATGCTGAATGCTGATACTTGTATTAACCACAACACTTCCACCCAAAAAGCTCAAAGCACTTCTCCAGGGTTGAGCACCATTTCCACTTCCCATATGGGCCAAGCACTCCCATGACTAGCCTGAGACTCGATTCTAAAGAAACAAATGTTTCTGTAGATTTTCACCAAACCTTTTCACATTAGACCAGTTAACATGCAGAAATGCCATCAGCAAAATGCCTCAGTAATGTCAAACAAGCAGGGTACTGAACTCCCTTGCTGCCTAAAAAAATATTTGACTTTCATCTCTGCTTGTCAAATCAGAAATCATTAGTTTACAATAGAGAAATCTGGCACTTGGCACTTTCCTTATTAGAACTGAGGCTTGGGAGGAAAACATGATAAGAACAGCTCTGCAGCAGCACGCCCCTGTGATTAGGAGAGAGGCATGTGGTTCTTGACACTGCGGGTCTTGCTGGAAGGAAAAACTACAAAGCAGCTACCAGCCTGCCCTGAGCCTGTCTGCAATTGTAACCATAGGACTTAAAAAACCACTAGTAAAGATAGGATCTGAATAACCTCCTGCTGGGTTACACAGTTACTCCAAAAGGTTCTCAATCAGTAGACTGAAAAATGCTATAGGAGAAACAAAAATGATTTTAGTTAAACAGCCAGGGATCGTAGCTAAAAGCAAGCAAATCACTGTGCTGCTGCATTTCAGGGAGCATTTAGAATTTCAGCCCACACTACTATTTTTTTTTGTCAGTACAGATAAAGAAACATTAAAGAGTTTAGATTTTAACCAGATTTAGAGTGTCAAACCCTGAAGCTAAAATGTTCAATGTCATCAACATTCTTCCCACTTTTATAACATTTATTCAAATGCAAAGCAAAGCTAAAGGCTCTACACTAGAGTAAAATAAAGTAGGTATTTAGAAAAAGTAATTGACATCCTTTTCATGCCATACTAAGAGGTTAAATATATCTGCATGTGGAACATAATTAGTCAAAACAATTCTGATATGAAGGAGATAAATATATCTTTAGTATTAATCAGAAGAACATAGAAAATGATGTGTATTATCCAGGAGGAAAGGCTGCAAGTTTAGAACATGAGTGCATAGAGGTAAAATTGAAATATGTGGTGAATCTGATGTCAGCCTAATCCCCAACAGTTACTTGGCTTATCAGCTCCAATTTAAAAACACAGAACTGTGGAAATAACTATTTTGAAAGATATTTGAATTTCTTATGAAATGGAATGAGAACATGAAAACAAAGGAGCCAAGTAATCTCAGCACAAACTCAAATCCTGTGACATTGGCAATGCCCTGAGGACCACAGCCATAGCTCAAAAAGAAGTAGTATATTTTCTGCAGAGACTCTTTCTGCAGAGTCTGTTTCAGTTCACACACTTGCATATTTATGAAGCCCATGAAGGAAGTGAGGAATCTACTTTGTAGGAGGGAAAACAGGATGCTGGGCCTGCTTGTTTTACCCAGGACAGGAGGATTACAGGAGGATTTCTGTAATCTGACAGTCTGTGATCACTGACTCTCTCAGTTACAGTGGTTAGACATGTTTAACCTTCAAAATAGAAAATTACATATGCCAAGGCTCTGTTTCAGAGACTTTTTTCCATCTAGATCTCTTGCATTGTGCTACTACCTGTTTTCCTGAGCTGAAACAATACATTGTCCTAGATCCTCCCACCAGCATATGCCAGAGAAACAAAATTAGAATGTTATTAGATATTTTGGCTGTTTGGACATTTCACCAAAGGCAGCTTCTCTTCCATTTCCATTCTTTTTCAAGAGTGAGTTTCTAAATTGCTGGACATATTAGGACACATATTCTTCTCCTCAACTGCCATATATTACAAGACCTGACTTGGTCAGTATCTCAGGGCAGAGCTGCTTTACCACTTCAAAAGGCACCAAAGGTTTCCAACTTATAAAGCCGATTTCATTAAAATGAAACATATGGAAAACTAGACCAAGGTAACCTTTTAAGGCACGAAGGTGTAGACCTGCTGGATTGGACAGGCCAAGATTAAATGACCTGCTTGCCTGACTGCCCTGCTGGAGCACAGCCTGCTCTCCCCACAGCCCTGTTCACCCTCAGCACGTGGCCACAAGGGAGCTGGCAGGTGGCCTTCCCACCTCCACCCAGCCAAAACCCTCTCTCCATGCTAAGATCCAGTAGAAACATGACTGACCCTCTGGAGCTCTCACAGCAGTAGCCCAGGGAATGGACTAGAGCAGCATGGCCTCGTGACAATATGTTACACTGAAAAAGAAGGAATGCAACACCCATTTCTGCACAGGCCACGTGTTCACAGAGCAATTAACGCAAGTTGTGTAAAAGGCATTCTTGCATGGAAAGCAGTACAGCACCCAGCCTCAATTGCAGCAAGCATCATTCTACTATGCCATTTTACATTATATTTACTCATGAAAAATCCATGTTTCCATAAGCAAAAATATTTTCATAGCACTGCTCTTAATGCTGCTTTGTTTCACTGAACTTGACCAAACAGTTCTCATGGAGAAATTACACAGAAGCAGCATGTGTAATTCTAAGAATGTCTGTGTTGACCTTGTCAGAGCGGGGAAAATAAATCTCTGTGGCTTTATTTTTCTTCTAGAGAACTTCCACATTCTGCTGTTTCAATGCCTCTTTGTATGACTCAATGATCCTTGATCCCAAAGGAACATAAAGTTTGGCAATTTTATTTTCTTTTCCTTCCTTGTTTTCTATTAGCTGTTACTGTAAAGATATTGGATTTTTTTCTTTGATCCATCAGAAGAAAATCAATCTTTCTGCAGAAAAACAAGCAGAGAATTGTCTACTGACAATCACTGTTCATTTGACTTTTCCTATTATTTGAAAGACTGAAAATACCTCATTCTGCTGTAACAGTATTTGTACTAACCCCCAGTAGTCTCCAAGGTTTTCCATTTTACTATTTAATCTAGAAAATTCCCTGTTCTGTTAGTTCAGGGTCTGTAGCAGTCACACCAAATGTTAAAGCAAACACTGCAGATTTCCTGTTCAGTGATTAAGACATGACTAAGTTATAAATCAAACCTCAGGTGGACCAGAGCAGAAAATCTGTACTAGGGAAAAGGCTTTTAAAAAGTATAAATCTCAGAGTGGCTCTGGTGTCCAAATGCAGCCATTGGCACATTCCCAGAAGGGACCTGCCCCAGGAGCTTGCTGTGAGTGTGGCACAGGGATCTGAGCACAGGCAGGGCAGTGCCACTGTGCCCACTGTGGCTGCTGGCCCTATGGATGAGCAGCCCCCTTTGGCATGGCAAGGGTTGTACAGCCCTTTGGGCTCTTCTCTGCACAAATGGTTGAGAAATGTGAGAGGACACTCTCCTAAGACACCCCAGCCTTCTCCTCCTTTGTTGGAAGTATTCAAATCTGATTTCCTACCTGTCAGTTTGGTGCTATTAATTAGTAAGTATTGCCAAATACATTGAAAAAAAAGAGAAAAATATTTTTGTCTGGTTAATAACCCACACTTCAATTAGAAAAACTTGCATAATGGTCTAAGGTGAAGTACACCGTGACACAAAATAATTTGCACTGGAAAATTTGCAGAAACCAGTATATTTTCAATAAGCCTCCCCACATAAATCACATAACAATCTTATTAAATTAAGACAAAATCAACATGAAAGTATATGAAGATTGATTATATTCAACCATCATGGTATATATTGTTCTTTTCTCCCCTGAGGTCAAACATAAAAGCCGATTTTAAAGTTCTGTTCATCTGCCTATATTAAAAGTGATAATCAGAAAATCTTGATCTCCCTCAAATACAATCCCGTTTGGTAGTGTCTCTGAAGAGCAGAAGGAAAGACATTATAACTGACATGTCAACAATACTGTAAATGGCTTTTCATACTTCAGAGAAGACAAGGGTGTAATCAAAATTCCATGCTTAAAAAGCAGAGCAAAGGAAGCAAGACAGCTGCTATAACTAGGTCTGTCAAAAATAAATATACAAATACACAAAGAGACAATTTTTCTGAGAAACAGGATACAAGTCCCCCCCGCTTCAGGGGCAAGAGGTGGCTTCATTAATGGATCAGTGCCACAGAGAGGAACAATAGATACCATTCCTCTTGAGTAACTGCAAAACGGAAAACAAGATGGGTGTTTTTAGGACCTTTCAGTGTGCAAACCGCAGAAATCTCAGGCTACTGATAGACTGCAGCAATTTTTTTATTCCTTAAAATCTGCTCACATAATTCAGACATTTTCAGAGTGAAACTGGAAAATATGAGCTCAAATACTCTGTCTTCAGTCTGGTCTAGGTAAGAACGGAGTGGGCACAGTTGCAGATTTTATAGTCAGGAAATGCTGTGACTACCTCAGTCTTCTGGATTGGATTCCCAGGGCCTCAGTGGAGGGTACCAGGTGCACTTTGCTCAGAAGTTCTTGTCAGACCCCAGGGTGCTGCCCCACTGAAGGAACCTGTCCTTTCCCTGCAGCCCAATCCAGGAAGCAGAGAAACTGAGGTGACAAATCCAGCCTGGCAGGGAAGGTGCTCATTGTTCAAAAGTGGTGCTGTTCCTTGACAGACACAGACAAAAATTTTCCATCAAAAAATGCAAACCCAGCAAACTTTTTCAAGGGCAAGTCAGTTTAGTCAACTCTAATGACCAAACCTTCTTGGCTCCCAGCCCACTTGCCTGCCTCCTTGCCATCCCATCTGTCCCAGCTCTTGACAGCATTTCCTGGTTTCCTGCAATAAAACTGGAGCCAGGATGTGCCACCCTGAGCGGAGATTCCCAGGGCGTCATCCCTGCACAGGGGGCAGACATCTCTCATTATTACTGTTGCTGTTACTATTTTGATAGAAACACACTTTCAGAAGAGCCAGTGAAGAGCATGCTGAGCACCCAGGTGCCTTCAGTAATACTTTTTATCACATTAAAGCCCAGAGTTCTGATATAAGCATCAAGGGAAGGGCTCCTTTCAAATGTACCATTCATTTCTCCACCAGACATGTTAGAAGACATGTTTGTGGCCTAATTAGATGCTGTCAGAACTTCATTACTAATGCCAAAAGCAACCAGACAAAATTAGAAGTGCTTATGCTTTGTAAAGAGTTTTCTAAATATTTGTCTCTCATATAAAAGAGATCTTTTTCCAGTAAGATGAGAGGGAGAAAGACAAAGGAGAGAAGAGGAAGGTTTTAATTCAAAGAAAGAAATTACAGTTTTTCCCCTCATTACAAAATGCGTTTTATTATTGTCACAAGACTTAATAAATGGTTTACTGCACATACAATGTGTATGGTAGTTTCAGTCTACTTTATGTCCATTTTGACTAGCTATAGGGAATTAAGAGCACACTGTGTTTCCTAAAGAGCAGGGAATAGGGATGCAATGCAACGAGAAAAGAACACACAGGATGGCTGTGGCAGTGTACAGAACTCGTAAATCACTTTCAGATGTGTTGGATGATTGGAGAAGAGTGTTTTAAATGTGTAACAGAAGAGATTTCTACATGAACTTACTATGAGATAAGGTGCTGGATTGACAGCAAGTCTGTATTTCCCTGTTTTATGGTTACTCAGTACCTCACGGGCACAGATATTTGCTTTCATCAGTTCTCCAGGCTCAGTACATGCCTTTCTGCACTGATGAGATACCTTGACAGCTGATATTTTGGCACCCGATATATCTTGCAAAAAATCAAAACTGCAGAAGATTTGAATACCTCCCTACAAAATGGAAGCCTTAACAATATTTAATTCCTGTTAAGTTCTGACAGGAAAAACCTTTGGGAATCTGTGCTTTTTTGTTCTAGAAAAATGTGTTTGGGAAGAAAACTCTATAGGCCTAGGTCAATTTTTTGTTAAGCAGGACTAACATTAATGTTTTTCTATTTTTCTGAGATATTAACTTACATTAAATCCAACTGCCACATAAAACAAGGATAAAATCCTAAAAGTGTCAGAAACTCAGGGGAAAATCAAACAAAACCCACTCCAAGATCAGTTATTCCAGCATGAACATCAATACTTGCATGCAGATGAAATGATCCCAGTCTGCATAACTTGCCCTTTGAATACTAAGTTTGTTCCCCACCCACACAACTAGAGAAGTTGCTTTCCCAAGAAAGATTTTTGCAGGAAAGGAGGGTCTTATATAGGCTTTAAAAAACCTCAATTTATTAACTGTTCATTTTCCAGTCAGTAGATAATTAGAGAGATTAAAGTGTGCCTTCATACCCAACCTAATTAGATAACTACATTAACTGAGCCACTTATTATCTCGTTCATTTCTGAAGCTGCTATTGTTTATAGCACTTCAGTGATTGCAGAAAATGGCAACAGTGCAACTATTTATTTGCCTTGCTACAGGCTTTCCACAGCTTTGGGATATTGATTTATGCTGAAAGGACTTCTTCCATTGTAAGAACTGCAAACCCCTTGAGAGCAGCCAGGTTGTGTTCTGTGAATGAGATGCTGACAGCCTGTCCAAGATCCAACCAAGATTCTCTTGGCTCTCTAGGAGCAAGAGCAAAGCCCACGTGATTTAATCAAGAACAGTACTGTTATTATAATGCAATGCAAACATTAATTTTAGTGATTTATAGAGCACCTATGCTGTCATCTTAGCTCTCATGAAAGAGCCATCAATTACCCAATAGCAGTTTCATGAAAATAACTCCTGGCTTAATTGCAAATACAAGTTAAACATTCTCTGAACCTAGCAACTTGAAGTTTTGTGCCATAAATTTTCCCTTAGTTTTCATCTGATGTAAAATCAGTTTGAAAGGCTTACTGTTTTTCCAATGCTCCTGTAAGTTGAGTTTCCTGATCAACTAAGACACAAATGCTATAAATTCATAAAAAATATCAGAAGTAGGAACTGGAAGTACTGAGATCTAACAGACATCACCTGAGTAGACAGCTATTGGAGCCCTCTGGAGAAAAGGGCAGACAGGAGCCAGGGAGAAGCACAGTGATGTGGGGGGCAGGGGAAGGAGGCAAAGGCCCAAGCAGAAATACAGAAAGAAACAGGGAAGAAAGAGCTGCTCAGGGCAGAACTTCCCGGGGACTAATGGGAACTGAGTGGAGTTTGCTGGTGCCAAAATTTATTGAGTTAGACATTACAAAGCTTTAGTCTACAGACTCATCTTCAAAGACTGAAGAACTCCATATAAGCTCTAACTCAGGCTCCACCTGTGCTGGGATTTTCAGATTTTTTGTTTTAAGCATTTAATCTTTGAGTTTAATTCTAATAAAACATTTTAGAACAGTATGGTTTAAAGCCTTTTGGGCATTCTGGGCACCTCACTCAGAAGACTGTCTAGGCATGTCTACTTCAAAGTTCTGTCTGCTCTGGCGCACCACCACACCTAAAAATAAATCAAGAAGTTATCTTTTTCATCATTTGAATGTGCATTTGTTAGTAGAGGTAAGCAAAGACGGTCAATGTTTTTAAATATGTTGATTTTTATTTGTTCCTCACAAAATCCTTTGTTCTTGATCATGACTTTCCCAAAATATAGCTTTTAGTGTGGCAGTTACAAACTGGTGAGAATAGTTTGCAGCCAGAAAAAGAGTTCTATAGAAGATGACAGTCAGACCAACAGGGTACATGTGAAAGAATTGGCCTTGGTGCTGTAAGCTGGTATTGATGAAAGTCAGAAAGCAGGGAAAATTACTGAAGGAGAACTCAGTGCTGCAGTAGGTCACAGAAAATATTGGATTTAAGTTAGGCTGGCCCAGAGCCACTCTGCTAATTGCTACCTGCTGTGAGCACCCACCTTTCTTCTATGACTGTTGTTTGGGGGTAGAAAACCAGGGCTGTGTGATTGCAATCACAGCAGCTGCTCTGAGCACACAAAAATGGCACTGAAATATTGACCAGGGATCTGTCACAAACACTGACTCTTCCCTAAATGAGGTTTTATATCAACTTACAATTGTCAGGGATGAATCTTTATGTTTAGACAATAATAATGTCAGGTACATAGTATTTTTTAAATTATGGCTTTCTTGAACCTTTCATTCAAAATTACCCCCCTGCCAAATCTGAGTTTCACCTTCCTTATAGCACAAATCATAGCCCAGTACAGAGCATTAATACAGCCTGCACTATTTATAACTGTCACCAGCTATATTTTACCCCTACTGGTCACAGCCATAAGCTTGAAAAATGCTCCAGAGCATTGTTTCACAATTTAAATTTGAAGTGTTTGGGGTGGCGAAAGCTCCCCTCTGCCTGTCATTCAATTAACCCAAAACTGAAGCATGTATCATCTTCTTTGATTACATTTACTTTTATCTTCTTCAACAAAAAAAAATTTTTTAATTCCTAACGTTTTTTTTTTCTGTTCAGGTTTTGAAGCCTCATGAGATTGCCTAAAGTCAGATTATTTGTAACTGCAGTAATTTGGCAAAATTGCAAACTAATAGGTGCAATTTGTATTGGTACTGAGCATTAGAAGCTCCCTGGAGTGCAAACTAAGAGTATTTTTTTGTGATGCAACACCTTTTTCAGAGCAGAGTAGAAATTTTAATTTCATTGACACTCAGAACAGCTACAGAATAAAGGACACCTCACAAAAAAAAATTCTATTTTTTAAGGGAATACATAGAACTTTCAGCCTTTGTAACGTAGAGCTTCCTCTCTTTTACAAAGGGGAGAGGGATGAATAGGAAAAGAAACAGAAAGAGCTTGAGGTTTAAGACTACAGCACTTAACAAAATAGGAACAAGTGTTTCACACACATCGAAACTATAGAAAGATCAAAGAAAAAATTTCATAAATTGGTTTGAGTGTCTCTGTCTCCCCTCTTTAGTGACTGCTGGAGTGCCATAGCCATTAACAGGGAAGAGCACAGTAAATACAAGGTTAATAGCTGCTACTATTATAACACTACACTGTCACTAACACAAAATGAGCGCAAAATTCTTCATCACTGAGGATATTGATCCTAGCAGCCTGATCTCACTTTCATGCACACAATGGCGAGTTGGAGAAAAGCACCTCAGAAAAATGAAGCATTATTCAGCCCTCGGTAGCTGTGCTCCAGCAGCAGCCCCTGATGCAGCCCGCCTGCCCCCCAGGCAGTGCAAAACTCGTCTGGCTCAGCCACTGGGAACTCGAGGAGATGCTGTAATTACTGCATCACTGCTCAAATCCTCATTTTTCACAGACCAAATAAATTCCAGCACCCGTCTGGGTTCTCTTCAGCCATGACTCAGTACTTCAATCCATTACAGTAACGGTGGAATGAAGGCATTATTTAAAGAGGTAACTAAAGGTTTAGGTAGGAGAATGGAATAATATTGAGAGAAAAAAAGCCATTAAAACCAAACTGCTTAAATAATCATTTTCTGATATTCTTTGTTGACATATGCAAATGACTAAACCACTAAAGCTAGAATATTTTCTTCCTTTAATCCCCATTTATAACACATTGTTAATGTGTAAGTACCACTCCTAAGAGGGGCTTGTTTATATATATAGGCCAAGATATTTAATGCATCATTGATCAGACTTTGTTTCAGTTTAGCTTCTAGAAACAATGTAGTCACAATGTAAATGGCTTAAAATAGTCTTATTATTTGAGATGATTTACAATCTTCAAACTGAGGTACTTCAGTGCCTCAAAAAAATGAAAAGGAGTAATTGAAATGTCAATTATTGCATTTATGACTAAATCTATTCAATTGTCTTGATTTCAAGACACGTGACTAGAACAAAAGTCCTTAACAAAATGCTTGTATTGAAAGAGTGACTAAAACCTATGGAAAATGAAGTAGGTTCTAGTTTTCTTGTGGCAAATGGAGTTACAGTTCATCCTATTTTGTCTCAATGGTCATATCAGCACCATCCATGCCAACATCAGGCTACACACAGATTTTTATAAAGCACATTTCCAGATCGTAGAATCCATGGAGGGTCTGAAAATGAAGCTGTCAGCATACCAACTTGAAACTGTCATCATACAGACTTGAAACTCTTCAATAAAATAGATTGTCATTATTTTTGTTGAATTGGCCTAAACTGAACTACATGAAAATACAGTTTGTTTCTGTACTGTCCAGGTATGATTATCAAAGTATTTGGAGTGACAGAAAAAGCAAAGGCTAAGGAGTCAGAGTCATGCATTTAAAAATAAAGATTTTTAATCTGCAATTACAACCTCAGACAAGAATAAATGAGCCATACCCCAGGCAGATAAAACAGTATTTAAAACAACATTGTAACAAGCTCAATATTTTTCTTATTCCTAGAAAAAAATATGCTCCCTAGTTAGACTCAGCTGGTTAAGGGCAATCTGAGGATCCCAACAGAACACAGAAACCTGTCTTAAAGAATTTGGGTTGCTCTGAATTTCTTTGTGTCAGTTAACAGAAAAGTAGCTGACAGACTACTGTATACACTTCTCATTTAGTGCCACACTATCAATATTCCCAGCAGGTTTCTGTACAGTCTGCTATTTCAAAGAGTTACATTAGATTGTCACTAAGTGGAATTTACTATATTAAAAGCCTTTTCAGTGAAATAATAATCACTGTTTGCTGAGACAGTCTCCCACATGAGTCAGAACAGAAGAGACAAACATGTTCACCTTGCTCTAATCTGCTTTAAATTGCCATGTAGTCAGCTACACAAATAAATACAATCAAATAGACAATAACTGGTTTTTATTTAAACATACATGTAACAGTGGATGCACAGCAGCCCCATTCCTACTTAACAGGAGCAATGTTTGCAGTACTACTGTTACAAATATGTCAAACAGTTCAGTAGACAAACCCATTTACACAGGTTTATAATTGTCTTCAGGACACAACACAACACAAAAAGTTTAAGATGTATTTTTAAGGGGCTTAACAAAATAAATGAAGAAGAAGAAGTGGAAATAATTGTGCTTCGTGATTTCCATCTCAGATGCCAAACAGAGACAGCACAGGAAGAGCTCAGAGTATTCTGACTTTACTGACTCCAGTGTCTCTGACAAGATCAGCAATCCAGATTATTTGTGGTTATTACAGATTCTGTGGCATATTTTATTATGGTTGAGAGGTGTTCATGACAGTGACATGCCCTAGTTTTGATCAAAGAGATTATATCCTGCCCAAACAATCTTTCTGGACAGCTACATTTTGGCAGAAAGCTCTTCCTTGCTGTAACCAATCTATATTGTAGTAAGTATTGTAGACTTTATTAATAAGCCACTGTGGAGCATTCCAGAGACAGCTGCTCATCAGCAAGCTAAATTATTTTTCTATGTGATTATTTTTGGAAAGACCTATGGTAAATTACTCTATCCTTCCTTGTTTCTACAATCAGACAAAAACAGAGGCTGTCCATACCACACAAGTTGACTGCCTGGAGAACCATGTCAGGGAAGGGGTGGGCAGACAGAGACAGGAGTTCTCAAGTGCTGCTAGATCTGGGCCACTGGTATGGGCTATCTATATCCCTGTTTATTTGGTGTAGGAAAGTTTAATTGGAAACTTTGTAAGAGAAGTTTTAGAAGAAATGCCAGTACTTTCTTTTCAAGTGAGTCTGATGCTCTTGAAACTGCATATGTATCTCCACTTTACACAGAGTGTGTATCCAGAATTCCCAGTTCAAGAGGAAGAATGTTCAAAAATAGAAGCATGCTTGAATCTTTACTTGAGAGGTCCGTGATCAGTACAGTGTCCAGTTAATTTAATCTTTAATGTCTGTGCTGCCTTTGTCAGCCAGCAGAGCAAACCACATCTACTGTCTGACAGATATTTTTTCCCACTTCCCACTCACCCCAACATGAGAGTTGATGTGCTCTCCACACTTTGCACAAAGCAAAGCCAAATACACATCACTGCCACTCAGTTCTCACAGAATAATTACTTTCAGTCAGTAATGAGCAGGGGTCTTCAAGAGAGGGGTACTGAAAGCTCTGGGTCATCTTCTGAGTGATCAGAACAAATCTACCTTCTCTAAGTGCTTTAGTATTGCTTTGCCTTCTATGGGATGTGAATTAAATGTGCTCTTTTGCAGAGGAAATACAAAGCTCTGCAGGTCTCAATTACCATTCTGCAGAGCTGCTGACACCTCTGCCTTTCATGGTGACTAGCAGGAACACAGAGACAAGGCAGGAATCAAGGAGACAGGTTCCACAGCAGGACTTTTTGCATTTTCTTTGCTGTCATACCTGCTACTTCTAAAGTGTCAAAAGGACTTCTGGTACTGTCATGACTTTTAGCCTTTTCTATGACTTTACAGCTCACCCTGCTCCAACTTAATTCTACAAATCAAGATAAAGAGATAGTTAGCATTTTGACTCAGGCAAAAATTGATTTTTCATTCTTGAAAATTTGATTTTTATGACAGTTAGCCCCTGTTCTGAGAGGTCTATCCATGTGGTACTAAGGAAACCATAAAGTCCCTACACAGGTCCCAGTGGGCATGAAATCAGAGAACCAAACTTGTGAACTACAGACTTGGTGCTGAGTCTCCTTTTTGTTCAGTAAAAGCATCCTGATACAGGTGGCTGCCATCTCTCTGCCATACAATGATTAACATGTTTTCTAACACAATTTTCAGGTGTCAGCTTGCAGGTCCAGCCAGAAAGCAAACTCCCCTTCATCAGGATGTGCCAACCCAATGAACCTTAGAAGACTTGAACAGGAACTATCCTCTGCCAAATAAATTTCCTTGACAGCTGAATAATTCTCCTGGAAGAGAAAGGGAGAGAGCAGGAGTCTGTTCACCTGTCTTGAGTCCCCTTGACAGAAATGCATAAAGGACAATAGCGTTTTTTAAATGCTGAGTTGCAGGAAGGTCTGATCACATGGCAATTATCAGCTTTTCTCCTGCACACCAGGAGCAGTTGTCAGCTTGGGGCTAAGAAGCAAAGGATGAAAGTTTGGCCACAAGCCTGAAGGGTGAGGATCATTCCTAACCCCTTCTAATGCAAGATCTGATCAATACGTCTCAGCTTTTCTCATTCTGCTACTGTTTGGTTTTTTTTTTCTCTTGGGTACTACCTCCGCACAATTTTACAGGAACAATAAACTGCAACACTGCAGTGGAAGTACGAGGTGACCAGACCCAGAGCCTCTGAAACATCTGTCATCATTATACAATATGCCCCCAATTAAAGAACTCAGAAGACAGATTGTTCAAAATACAAAATAACTAGAAGACCCAAGATAAAAATCAAGGCACATTATTCTCTGTATTTGTTAGCTGAGCACTTCACAACCTGTGGAAGTCTTTGTCATTGCTCACTGCTCTCTGTAAAGCATCACTTCCTAATAAGGACAGATCTTGAGGCCTGTTTTGTAAATGCTGCATGAAAAGGGACCACAACTAGATTGAGTATGCAATAATAACTTAAAGACATAACTGTATTTCAGACACAAATCTACACAATAGTGAAAACAGAACTAGAAAGCAAATTCTATTATAATCATCTGCAGAAAAAAAAAAATAAGGCAGACTGTAGCAATTCTGGGGCACTAGCTAGGTAAGGGAAATCCTTAGTCTAAACAAAGATGTCAAGAAGACTTGAAGAAATACACAGTAACTTGTGGACTGCACTTTAAAATCCTTAAAGCTTAACTTAAATCCACAGAGCACACAGTAGGACACAACTTTTTCATCAATTTTCTATAACCATGAAAAATGCTTTGTATAAACAGAGTTAAGCAAATTTTAGTCTCTGGAAGACCACAAACAGAAATTTCCATTTATGAATCCCTTTCTGCAGAAGAGCTGTATTGTACTCTCCTCCTGAAAAAGGAGGAGAGCTCAGACCTGAAATCTGAGCCCCACTTCAGATGGATGGCAGTAAATTTTGCACACTTTGTACTAGTGCTTTTCAGATTGCCTGTTCTGACACATGGCAGGTTTAGAATTTACCCTATTAAGTTACGACATTCATTTCTGAGTACTTGCACAGCTGAAATGTTCAGACAAGCATGAGTGAAGGAAGGAAGGCGAGGACAAGGATTGCATTGAAAACATGGGCATGATAGTTCTGCATTATACCTTTTCATCTCAAAGATATAAGAAGCAGAGATTGTAAATCTTATGTCCAATCTGTAACTCTGCTTATCGCTATATACATGAAAAAAAAAATATTTTCTGACTGCAATTTTACGAAAATGCAGAAGCCTAAAAAATCCTACATCCTCCTCGGCTCTGGAGGATGTGTCTCATCTGAGACAACACAGTGCCCTCTGCGGGTGCTCCTCTCATATTACAATCCCCGGAAGCAGATGCCTCGGAGGAGCGCGAAATTCTCTCTGCTAATCTTTGTAATTACACCGTAAGTACCATGAGATGAAAGGAAGACACAAACTAAATAGAAATAGTCTTTTTTGGAAGTAATAATAATGCTGTTGGTTTATCTAAAAACCTTGGAATTACAATAGATGTGCAGTTTAAAACGTCTCCTGTGAAGACAGGCTGACAGAGCTGGGGTTGTTCAGCCTGGAGAAGCTCCAGGGAGCTTCTCCTTCCAATGCCTAAAGGAGAGAGCTGGAGCTGGAGAGGGCTCTTGGTCGGAGTGTAGTGATAGGATGAGGTATAACAGCCTTAAACTGAAAGAAGGTAAGTTTAGATATTAGTAAGAAATTCTTTGCTGTGAGGGTGGCTGGGCACTGGCACAGGTCACCCAGAGAAGCTGTGGCTGCCCCATCCCTGGGGGTGCTCAAGGCCAGGCTGGATGGGGCTCTGAGCCACCTGGTCTGGTGAGAGGTGTCCCTGCCCATGGCACAGACTTGGAACAGGATGATATTTTTAGTCCCTTCTAACCCAAACCATTCTGTTATTCTGTGAAATGATTCACTGCTTAGGTGATAGAATTACACAAAAGCATAGAAAATACGTAACTACTACCTAAGCAGGTGTTCTCCAGAAGAGTCTGCTAATAGTTTTTACAGGAATTTCACTTGGTTTAATTATTAACTCTAGCAGGAGCAAGTACCATTGCAAACTTGATTAGCACTTAAAAATCAGAAAGGAGATTAAATCCCATCATACCAATTTATGCAAAGCTTTTGCTTCCCTAGCACCTGGACACAGACAAGCTAAACACTTAAAACCATAACTGCTTTGGGCATAACACTTAAACACACAGCCATAAACTTGGAGGTGGTAACATGTGAAGCATGACAAAACTTGTTCCTTGGCCTACTTTTTCATGTAAGAAAGAAGATAGAGATATAAATTATTTCAAATAAATTTCATTTTTTAAAATTAAGTATTCATTATAAATTACCTCAGGATTTTTAAGGAGCTTACCAAAGTGCATTAAATTCTATTCAGGACATGGTAACACTTACTGAACTTCAGAATTTGTATGTAATTGAGCTGTATTGTATTAATACATCACGGTAAGTTTTGCCAGCAAACAGATTGATGAGTGACAGGAGTTAGTTTTTTTTTTTTTTTGAATGTGTAAAATCCAGACGGAAAAAAACAAACCTTTTTTTCTGAGAAAGCAAGGAAAAAGATTTATAATGTTGTCATTTTCCTTCCTTTGTATACAATATGATTCAGTGGCATGAAAACCCCTTTTAAATATATCACTGAGCAAGGGGAAATGTCATAGTAATAAAAGTCAGTTTCAAGACTGCAAAAAGCAATTTTTATTGAGATAGTTCTGCCCTGTATGAGAAGTATGGCAAAGAGATACATGGATTTTATACACGTGTGCATGCATGTGTAATAAACAAATGTCATGACCAGTTTGCTTTATGGTAATGTTTTCTAAGGTACTGAAAGGGAAAGTTCTGGATAGATACCCAAACCATTTCGGTAGAATTTCACAGCTCAGGAAGAGCACAGCAGACATCTGCTAGCTCATCAGATGTAACCACGAACAAAACAAAGACACTCTGACAAGTCACGGAGCAAAATGGAGTTAATAACCAAAGTGGCAGTGCTCCAAAAGCAAACCTGGTGAAACTGTTTAGAACTACCCAGGAAAACCAGCAGAGACTGACTTTGCAGACAAGATTAAAGGAAATACTGTCCTTATTAATATGCAGCCTTTCAACAATTTCAACATTAATATTTTAGCCACCTAGATTTTTTCCCTACTATGCAACAGCATTTCCTCCCAAGAGAAAATACCTGACTTTGCTGCCTTTACACAAAATGCTTAATGCTTCCAGCAATCCTAGGTTTCTAGCAACCTATTTTTCCTCCACAATGTCTTTGCTAGTGTGATCCGAAGAACAAGCCACAAATCCTAAAGGCAAGAGACTGGATACTTGTTGTTATCCCAGCAGGCCTCATCACCAGCTGGGTGCTGCAGACTGCTCTGAGCATGGAAGTCAATGCAGGTGTCAATGACCCAAGATTCCAGGATACACCAGAAGGTTATTACTAACCCCTAGCTGGGAAGCTGCAATCTGACTATTGGTAGTCTTTTAAGAGGACAGACAACCATGCAAAACTGGGTTATGAGACCTGTAACACTGTTCTGATAGCTGTCCTCACACAGTCAGTGTCAGCTGAAGGACTAAAAATTAAATCAGAGAGGCAATAGCACTCTGCTGAGCAAAGCCAACAGATTTGTTGGGAAAAACCAAAAATATTTGTTGGGGGAAAAGAAAATAGAATCAGCCTCATTGTCCCACTGGATAAAATTATGTCACGAAGTGAGGAATGAGAAGCAAATAGTTATCTCATGTGAGAGGATACACTGGTCTCGTGGTGTGTCCCCTTGAGAATGGGCTGCAGCACAGAGTGGCTCCTTGACTGCAGCTCTGAGAGGATTCAGCTCCAAGAGCAAAATAAACACAGGTTACAGCGCCATGCCTGCAGTGCTGCTGCTGAGGGGCAGCTTACACCCTGCCCTGTGGTGGAAAAGAGAGAGAGGTTTCACCCAAAACCACCCAGTATAAAATGGCATTTTCTGATTTCAGCTGTTGGTTCAGCAGGAGGTTACCCACTACAGAAGTGCAACTCTGGCACACCTCAGGCTTCCCTCTGTGTTGCCATTGCTGCTTCCTGGCCTTGGAGCCTTCGCCAGGTTATTGCAGGAAAGTAGATGTCTTCTGTGATTACAGTTTACTGCAGGGCTGATGTCCCCCAGGGGCCCTTGCCCTGTGACAAGGAGTAAGGATTCAAGAATTAAACAACTGCTCTGATGGTCAGGTTGATATTTATAGGGAAGGCAGAGTTTCCTGTGTTTCTTCAAAGCAGGCTTTCATTATTTTGCTAGCACAGCATGAATTGATCCGTGTGACCTCAGGCCCCTGGCTTTCACTTCATAATTTAATGTTAAAGAAAACCCAGTATCTTACCCTCTAGCTTCAAAATCTGGATGCAGCAATCCAGATATACCTCAGGGAATTGTATGATTATGTTCCCACAAGTGTGTGTTTATAATTAGGAGCACAGCCTGTAATTTACCAAGTGAACCGCTCAAAGTCGATTTCTCCATTGCAGCCAACAAATATTCCCAGCCAAGTCCCTTGTCACAGGAGGAATTCCAGAATGGGTGATCAGGCAGCAGCCAAAAAATCGCAATTAGTTGGGTTCCAAGTAGATAAGTCCATCAGGAATTAGCCATGTGTTAGAAAACAGACACAAATCCATATGGAAACTAAATGCATACTTTCACTCTTGATAATCAGTGAAACATCCAGTATTCTGGTGGAATTGCAAATTTGGATTTCTTTCGTACACACCTTTGAGGATCTCTGCATTGTTACTTGAGCACAGAGATGCACAACCTCAGTGCAGCTGCTACGGATACACCAGAGATGTGACATTACCTGTGCCCACACTCTCCACAGCCCCTGGGTGAAGCCAGGTGAGCTGCAGAGCACCTTGGTCTGCTCTGTTTGTCTCAGCACTGACTTTGAGGGCCAGAATGGTCCTTCTCCTTTTTCCTCTCACAATAGACAACTGCCAAAACAAGGAGGACCTGAGAGAGAGGAACACAACAGCCAGTATTCACACAGAAATGTCACACATTTAACAGAAAGTCTTCCATCACAGTAAGGCCAGTTTGCCTGAGGCATCCTGACATGCCTTAAAAAAAAAAAAAAAAATCCAAAAAACACCAGCACTGAGAGCTCAGCACAAGGCAGCATACCAGGAAGAGATCCCAAGCCTTGCCCTACAGTCGCTGAAAACCTGCTGGGCATAGAGACAAATGGTCCTGTCCCTAATTCAGTCTGTTCACCACTCACACCACCACAGTTCTGTTCAAAATCTCCCTAATGCTCTATTTCTTTTTTTTTTGTTGTTCTGTTTTCAAGTTTTGTCCGTTCCATTCACCTCCCCAATCCCCCCATGACTCTTAGCCAAACACACTAACTGTAAGCACCCAGATGACATTGTTTTCCTCCAGAATTTAGGATTTTAAAAGTGCTCCTTAGAAAAGCCAAATGGCCTGTTGCTATGATTCTGCAGTGCCCTACAGCATTAAGTATGTAATAAGTCATGCCAAGGATGGGATTGCAAATTTAAGACCAGCTTGCAGAGATAATATAATGAGCTGATCTCTTGTTCTGTGTAGATATACCTGATCTAATTTTTTTAAGCAAAATAAGGAGGCAGATTAAAAAATGGTTCAGTTACAGCTGTTGTACTCTCCTTACTGAGTTTGTAATTTAAGCCAATTACACACCAGCCAGTTGCTGGAAGTCTTTTGTTTAGGGCACCATCCTTTGACTTTACAGGCACACAGACAGGATCCAGCTGTGCACCAAGCAAAACTTGTTTTACCATAAACTAGATAAAGACTTTAATGAACATGTTATATAGGACTGGAGAAGCGTCATTAAATCTTGATGATAATGAGACCCGCATACCTGACTCATAATCAAGTTATTTTTTACTCCAGTGTTGCTGTAACTCAATAGGCATCTCAAAGATTGAAAAGAAAAAAAAACTTCACATTTTCACTTGGCAGTTTTGTGCAATCACAAGTATTTTTATAACACTTATTTTATCTTTTCCATTACATATTCAGTTATTTTCAGAGATACTCTCCCCCATCACTAAAAACAACTTTTCAAGTAAAAAAAAAAAAGAATATTGTTAATTATGAAAGAGTCACAAAACTGGAAAATATGCAAAGTACCTGGAAATAAAAGGCAATGCTACATGGAATTTTGTGGCTGATTTTAAACTATCTATTTCCTGATCCTCTGAGCACGTGTGAGGTCTCAGTGAAGCCATCAGGACTCCACTAGAGCTCAGATGTTTGCTCAAATGGCCATGGAATGAGTGAAGACACCAGGCTTAAACCTCACCCAATCATAACAGCAAGGCTGCTTCAATAGATACTCTGGAGATTTCACAGCTATAAACATATTTTAACTCAGGAAAAAAGCTGATTTCAAACACACACACACACATATATAGATACACATAGCACAGAGATAGTGGAGGTATAACTGACATAATTACAAATCCAAGTATATTTAAGAGATGTTTCTTGCCTAAGAAATACTCATATTATGATAATCCCACATACTTAAAGACCAGCATGGTTTACACTAAAAAGAGAGGGGAGAAGAGGACTCTTATAGTAATTCAGCTAATAAGTGAAATCATTACAATGCTGAAAGGAGTAAATATGGCCAGATTGAATAGAGTGAGGGGCATGCCTGGAATGAGTAGTTACTACAAGGAGATGAAAGCAAGAAGGGAAAATGAAATTATGGCATCAGAGAAAAGGGCAGTATCAACACTTATCTGCAGTTTGTTAGAAATGGAGGTAAGGAGAGGGAGAAGCCTCCTGCAATATGCCTGAGCACAGTGAGCTTTGCTGAGCAGCCTCTCCAAGGAATACGACATGGGATGCACAAACTACACCACAGTTAGTAAAAAAGAGCAAACTAATGAGCACAAAGCCATATAGCAGCAAAGGATGTTCATTGCCTCTTATTCACTAATGAATATGGACATTATGGAATATTAGTTAAGCTCAATATTTACAGAAATAATGATCCTAAAATCTACACTAGTCTAAGGCAGAGCTGGAGCTCAATTCTACAATCTCCCAAGTGAAGGAAAATCCACAATGAAGTATGGAACTTTTGAAATTTTGCTGATATGCAGATCTGATACCTCACATGTGCTTGTTGAAGCTGGATGTGGGTAGAGACAGCCATAAGCAGCTGGTTTCTGAAATTACACTTTTGGTAAGCTGAATCACAGTTTTTTCTCCATATCAGAATGCAACAGGCAGTCAGACAGCAGCTGACATGCAAATACCAAAAGCAAATCACAGTAGCTCAGAAAACTGAGATGAAATAAAAGACAGCTTGCTTGTGTCTATGGCTCTAAGGAGACAGAAAATACATAACTCTGCCAGAATCCTGTCCTGCCATTCTGGGCTCTCATATGCCACAATTATTCACAACAATTCTGTGCCTCAGTACTTGAAATACAGGAATCCCACAAATCCCAGCACAAAGCAACTGCTGCAGTATCCAGCCAAACCAGTGAAATCCCCCTCAGTCTATGTTTATGCTTTCCTTTGGGTCCTCTAAACACCAGATTTTAAAACCTGACTTTTCAGTTGGATGCTGACAGCATCCACTGACTGGAAAGCAAATCCAAGTGCCCTCTTGAGAAGAACCATTTTTGTAGTTATTGATGAAAATCTGTTTTGCCCTGGCACAGAGCAGTATTTTGCATGTACTCTTTACCAGTAACCATCTCTGAGCCTAAATATGACTACTATTCAGGCTGATGCCTTGTCCACAAAATGAGTCACAATTATTCTAAAGAAAGTGTAATTATTTTAAACCAAGCTGATTATTTCTGTATGGAAAGTTACATAAAGTTGAGTTTAACACAGATGTAATTTGATTTTAGAAGTCAGTCAGGAATATGCTGACACAAAAGCGAAAATGAGGCTATTGAACAAAGATGTTTCAACCAAATGAAATACACCAAGTTTATATACAGGTAGGCCTACGAAGACCACACTTGAGCAATAATTTACTCCAATTATTTTAGTAAGTGTAGCAATTTCACACTGACTATAGATTTAGAGATGCTTTAGAGGACCAGGAATGATTTCTATTCAAATCTTATCCTACCTGAGGTCTTAAGGTCCATAGAGTGACTCACGAGAAGCTTATTTAAAGAAGCTTATTTAAGTATCTTTTTATCAGAAAATCATAATATTTTTCTCACATACAAACCTTCATTTGATCTAAAAAATCAGATTTCTTTCTACAGCTTTAATTGCAAATGAAACCCAAGTTGTAAGTAAAAGATCACTAGCTGAGATCACTAGCATGTAAAAAATCCACTCACTTTTCTTCCCCAGGCAGTTGAACATAATTTATATTCTGCTTGCAAACAGTTATTTCAGAAACCCTCAATTTTTGGTGTAATGTGTATCAATTAACATAGAATCCTGTTTTAATGAGAACAGCATTTAGAAATTGAATAAATCACTCTTTAGAGTATAAGGGACAAAACTCTGCCGCAACACCAAAGAGAAAAAAGCAACAAAACCAGACCTCATCCAGTATGCAGACTCCCAGCTCTTTGAATGAGAAGACAGACACCAAATCCAATACCTAGGTCTACATAAAGACTTTACATCTAAGTACATTAATTTTAATTTTTTAATTTAATTTTTTATGCTACTGCTAATCCTCAAGATTTTACAACAGATTAATGAATTGGTATCTCACCAGTCAGTGGAAAAGAGCTAACGAAAATTGCACATTCCTCTTCCAAAATTTAAAAAAAAAAAAAAGAGAGAGAGAGAGAAAGGTCTTTTATTCAGCCAAATAATCTCCTCTGCAGAGTTCTAGTGTACTACCTAGCATGAAGGGATAGACATATATTAATTGCTAATGGCTTCCATACCACAATAACATCAACATCTACATTTCACAAAATAGGAGATCTTAAATCTTGAAAAACCTAAGTCTTGCATCATAATGTTGTCTCTTGTGGTGACAAGTCAGAATCTGATAGGCCTCTTACATATTTTATTCAGTACTCTGTTGAAAATGGCTGTAATTTCCTGTGTTTTTCCTGTCACTTTAGGGGTTTCATATGTAATCATTTTCACAAGTTATTAAAAATTACCAGAAATTAAAGGAAACTTGAGCTTCTGAATGCCAACCTAAAGCAGGTAGCCTAAAGCAGAAACTTGAGCTTCTGAATGCCAACCTAAAGCAGTAGGACAGATTGCTCTGTCCTAGACGAGGTCCATTTGGTATCCACTGAGCATTCAGTAAACATCAGCAAGAAATTTGTGGAGGGCAATAAACTCCTGATTTGACAAGAATACAAGTGAGAAAAATAAAATCTGCAAGACAGAGATTCTATCAAATTATTAAACCCGGGAGTGACACAAGTGAGAAGAATTAGGTACTAATCTGCAGAAACCTCACCTGCTTGATTCAACTGTTCAGTCATGAGAAAACTTATGTCTTCACTACAGCATCAAAAAACATTACACTAACAACAAAAATTGTTTCATGATTACTTGTTGATTCCTTCTCTCTCTAGTTGCATTCATCCAGTCATCATCATTGCATTCATCCAGTCTGAGCTCACAAAAACTGTCCTGAATACTTTGCAAATGAAGTGCACGGGACTAAGATGCCTCCTGATACAGACTCAAACCACTTGCTACCAGGCCCATTTGAGATAATTTCTTAAAAGAATTGCTCTTGAACTCCACTCTTGCTTCTGAAAATGTTTAATTCTTCTGACAGTTAGGAACTTGACTTCCAATCCACATTTATTCATTGCCAATTCATGCCTATTAGTTGTGCCAACATCTATCTTGCAGAACTTTCCCTGGGGTTTGTTCTTTAGGCATATTTCTAAGGTAACACATCCATTCCCAGGGTTCGCTTTCCTGAGCCAAAGAAATCCTCCCCAGAATATGTATTGTCTGTTCCCTGACAAGGCCTGCAGTTCCTCCTGCAGCTGTTGCAGCCCAAGGAGGCCGTACCTGTCTGCACTGTTGGCTTGTCCAGGCCTGCAGCAGTGGCCCCTGGAGCCACTCGCCCTCAGGCAGGCTGAGAGGAGCAGCAGCAGAGCGATGCCAGCCTGCAGGCACTGGGCAGCACATGGCAAGTGTCCCACAGCAGGCACCCCAGAGCTCTGGGGCACAGCCCCAGGGCTCCCCTCTGCAGGGCCCTGCTGGCCCTCTGTGCTGTCAGAGCATCCCACCCACACAAACCCTCCAGCAGCTGGGCACGGAGCCAGCCTGCACCCAGCAGGGCTGACACCAGGCATAAAGCTGAATCACTCACATCTGACTGGTTCCCTTAGCTCAAGCCTGCCAGAACCACAGGCAGGAAATCCTGCCAGAGCCAAGCTGGAGCTGTGCAGTGCCAAACCAGATATCCCTGACAGTGTGACCCCCATTTACCTGCAGCTGAGGTTGTGCACCCACAAGAGAGGGCCTGCCTGCCCCTCCTGAAACATCTCTGTATACATTTATTTTTTCTACTATTTAGAAGACAGAAAATGCCTCATTCTAGTGTAACAGTACTCGTACCAACACTGCAATCCAATTCTGCTAGACCCTGGAAGTATAATACGGTTATTTCAGTTATGTTCTGATGCTCTATGCATCACTGTCTGCCGTTTACTCTTTCACAAATACAGATGATACATCATACAGTCTGCATGCCAGATTCTGAAATCCTTTAGCAGCTGTCCCTATGGACAATAATGCCATAACTCATCAAGGTCTTGAAACAGTGGTGAGTACCTTTGTGTCCCTCTGGCAACACCCACCTGGTGTGACATTTGCTTTCTGTACCTTTCAGTCCAGGAGAAAAGTCATCTTCTCAGTCCCATCATGTCCCATAAAACACATGAGCTAAATCATGAGAGCCAAAAGGAAGAAGCTGAGACCAGCTACATGCCACGTGTAGTTCCTGACCTTAACTGAAGTCACAAAGAGGGTCTGCTACACTCCAAGGACAGGTCAATAAACTATCCTAGATATAGGAAGGAGACAGCACTCCAGTGATGCAGGAAAGAACAGGATAAATAGGAGAAGAATGCAAAAAGGAAACAGTAGAAGTGGGACTCATTACAGACAATAATAAATAACAATGGGGGAAAATGGAGGGGAGGAAAGGAATAGAAGGGTAGAAAAGAAAACATGGAAAGCAAGGATGGGGACCATTCCCATTCTGCCTGCCACTCATCCTTATCCCAGTCTCCCTCTCCTGTCTTTTGGGACAGCAATCAACAAAAGCCATGCTGTGAAACAGGTCTAGATCAGAAACTTGCCCTAAAAACCAAGACTTCTATTAAAAAAATGGACATGTACTTCTGAATTCACTTCAAAGCCAAAAATTATCCAAGAAAAATTTAAAAAGGGTTATTATGAAATTTGAGAATTTATTCCTTGATACAGTGCAGCAAAACGGCCTCATGACTAAAACACAACTCACTTCTCAGTTCTGCCAATGAATCCTCTGCAGCCTTGTCACTTGCCTCTGTGCCTCAGTTCATCATCTGCACACCAAAAGATTTGCAAGAATCCATCCAAGACTGTTTGAGACATTCCCACTCTAATCATGGCAGCCAGAAACCAACATACCAAGCTTTCAAACAGAAGAAGGAAAATTTCTAGGAACAGAAAAATCCAACTGCCAAGCACACAGAAGAGAGAGATTTTTAATTTTATTAGGGAGGAAAATGAAGACTGTGCTGAGGAAAGGGATGAAAGAGAAGACTGAAAAAAATCAGATGTGCTGAGTGTTCAGTCATAGTAGGGAACACACTAAAGAGGAATGAGAGCTGCATGCCCTGCAAAAGTAGTGCACACATTTGGAAACAAGATTTTCCAGATCAGAACCCTTGGCTCTCTTATTGCATTGCTGGCTGAGAATTTGCTGGTTTCAGCTGAGATACCAGACATGCAATTTGGATTAAGATGTAATAACAAGGTGCAATAACAGAATGTTTGCCAGTGGGGTGGATAACATGGGAACATGGGAACACCAGAAGTCATTTTCAAAACAGAGGCATCTATTTTCACTCAGTTGAAAAACAAGTTCTTTTTGGTCCAAATTACCATCTGCTAATAGCATATATTATGAACTAATTAGTAGATAGCAGAGACAGTGGGACATATGTTTTCTCGTGTCAATTCCTATGGTTCCCTTTGTTTCAGGTCCAGTTTACATCAGTTAACTCTTGCAAGTGACACCACCAAACATGTTGTGCTAACAATAACACCAGGCATGTGATCCATCAAAGGGCTGGTGACAGACACACTAATCCATAAGCCACTTGTTCTAATAACTGCTGAGAACCTGAAAAATAGAGAAATATGGGGAACATGCATCTTGTAGTAGTCTACATGAGACCCATGCCATGGTATGAGTCTATAAGCAGACTGCAGAGAGTGGAATTAAGTCTAGTGCACTTTTTCCCTCCTGTCGGGGTGTCTGTGCAGGACTAGAGTGCAAATCCTCTGGGGATACCCAGGAATTGATTTGTGAAGTGAGATGTAAGTTCTTCACTAGAGGTTTTACCTGCCTGACTTTTTCTGTCACAAACAAGTTGAGTGCAGACAAGAGGCTGTCTCTAGGCATAAAGGCCAATCTTTTCATTCTTTCCTACTGCTGACATTTATCCCCTTGCTCTAACAAGATTTGCAAATCAGAAAAGGAATTCTACTATAAAGTGTCTTAACTTTAACCACGGGGCATGCAAAACAAAATCATGTGATGAAGTATATATTTGCCTCAGCACAGCTGCATCACTGCACAAAAGAGGCAAACATCTTCCTGAATATATCACAACACTAAGTTCTGATTACTCTTCCATCATATTCACTTTAAAACTGTATTTTAGCTATACATGAGAATAAGACAGTATGTAAAAATTCCCACAGAACTGCAGCCTCCACTTTCAACCTCCTCTCCATGGAAATCCTCATTCCTCTCCTTTTCTATTCTTCTGCTCACGCTTTTAATGTTACTGTTCCCTTCAACAAGATTATCAGCATCTTTTTCTAAGGCAAGATAAATAAGTATGATTGCTCTGTCCTAGACGAGGTCCATCAGCAATCACACTATCTTTTTAATCAAAATCACCAGTCAACCAAAATGTGTCTCCAATGAAACTGTACCTTTCTTTGATAAACCACTCTCTACTAGTTTTATCAAGGTTTTCCCTGCTGCTGATTTTGGCTGATATGTTTATAATTGACAACTTAACACAAGTCAGTACCTCTTCTGAATATTAATGATACAGTCTACTCCCTAATCCTTAGAAATGTAATGCTAAAAGCTAAAAGTGTTATTTTCCCCCTCTCAGAACCCAGAGAAATGGTGTTAAGACTTTTAGACCTGACTTGCAGCTGCAGCAATATTAAAACTAAAGGAGCTTTGCTAAGCCTCACCTTAAGGCAGGCAAATCACACACCGGTATAGTCATGAGAGGATAACACTGGACAGTTTTGGCCAGAAGGATCAAGCTTCCAAAAATTACTAACTCACATTTTTCATATTTACCATCAGGTTACATCAATATTCTCTTTGAAGACTCAGGAGAAATCACTTTTTTTCTCTACCTCCTAACCTCCATGGCAGGCAAGATCACTCCTTACATGGCCAGAATTCCTGGGGTCAATGGAAAATTTTACAGAGCATGTGAAACCAGGCAACACTAGAGACAAAACATCAATATGAGTGGTACTTCTTTATTACCCATTCCCAGTTCCCATTAATCAGAGGACTGGTTATCTCTCCTCCTGCCCTCACTGCAATATACTTTCAGCTGTGTATTGTAAACAAGCAGCCAGAGCTTTTTTCAGCTGTGTAATTAGAAGCCATTGTTTCTCTGTTTAATTTCTCTTTCTGTAACATAGCTCCCAGTCATTATCAGACAGCAGTTGTGCTCTTATTACTGACCCTGCTGTCTAGATACCTACTCACACTTATTGTCCACTCTCATTTTTCCAAATAAGGACCTTAATGAGGACAAGGATAGTCATTATCCCTACAAATGTGTATTAAAACACTTTAAATTTAAAATTCAAATTGTAAGCAGTGAGAGAGCATATAGGTTCAGAATCTTTTTTAAAACACCTCCTTTATGACCCCGTGAAATAATTCAATAGTAACGATATTTTTGCAGTCACTAGAATGCTGATGTTTTGTAACCTCAGACTTACCTATTGCAGAAGGTTTATTTCCTTGGGTTATCTCCAAAATGGCTTTTGGCAGCTCAACAAATTTAAAAGCTGTTAAAAAAAAAAAAAAACCAAAAGAAATTAATCCTGGATTAGCACTAGAAATGTGTTCACAACTTTTTTTAAAGATTGTTATTCTGCTCAACTATATAACTGTAATATCATTACAATTATATAAAAACTGTATTTTTTTTTTCCTGGAAGAATCTCTTATTGATAAAGATTTCATTCTCTTCTTTCTGTCACTATCATGGGGATATAGACAATCCCAAACAAACAAAAAAAAATCCCCTCACAACTTTTAGTGTTCATGACTTCCATCCCAGTTGTCCCTGCTGTGTCAGCCAGAAGAAATGCATCACTTCTCTCCATCCACCAGCACCATCCATCAATGCCCTCTCTCCACACTTGCTTTGTTTGCCTGTCCTTTAGTAAACTTTACACTTCAGCATTTTACCTTCTGAAGGAGGCTCTGAGTACTGAGCCAGCCAACCAGGCACCATGGCAGGAGGGCAGGTGGAAAAACCCCACACTGGGATGTCCTGGGAGGTGAGACCAACCCAGCAACTACAGACACTTGATGCACAGAGGCTCTGCTCTTCCAGGGAAAAAACACTTTATTTACTATGTTCATAGTTTGGATGAGGAGTATGCTGAGCCAGCAATATTAATACTAAATAAAGATAGATAGATAGATGGATAGATAGATAGACAGACAGACAGATAGATAGATAGATAGATAGATAGATAGATAGATAGATAGATAGATAGATAGATAGATAGATCTGGAGATGGGATTGAATATTTTTCTTCAGTTTTTAAATCAGATGTTTCTGGCAAAGAAACCCTTCCCATATGCTGATCATTTATACAGAGGGGACTGTAACAGTAATATGCTCAAATAACCCAGTTATGTTTGTTACAGGTTTTAGCAAATACTAACAAGCACCATTTTTTGCTTTGCACACAGCCCTCCAGTAGTGGCCTGGGGATCTGAAGAGGTAATTGGATTTATTGTCCACCAGAGTCTACACTGAGAAGGTTATAATTAGTTATGAAGACACAAATGTCTAAACACGAGTATCATTTTGCACAGGCCACTGTACAAGAGACTGAAATCTCCTGAAGACAGCTCATTTAAAGCTTATTCACACTGGCAACATAGATGAAAGTACAGACAAAACTGTCAGTGATACCTGGCATATTATCCTATAAAATGTGCCTCCCCATTTGTAGAACTGCACCATTTATTTTGGCTACAAGTCGCAATTCATTGGAATTACCATTTCAAGACACCATTAAATTCTCCTTTTCTGCCCTTATTTCAGCTAAATTGTTAAAAATCTCCTCTATTTTTTCTTCAACAGCAAAGGTTTTTGCTAGAGTCAAACCAGGACATGGCATGAATACTTATGAAAAAATTTATTAGCCTAAACAGGTACATTTATAGATTCATTTGTTTTTGTCAAAACCATTTGTACCATTCATTCCAATTCCTAACCTGGACAGCTCTTTGCTGACTCAGAAGCTTGCATTTGCAATGCCTTTCCAACTGATCCCATGCTGAAAACATATCTTTCCTGTATCAAAAACAAACAAAACAAAACAAAAAAAAAAGCTGCAAAACAATCAACCCCCCTAATTTTACTGAAATTTCTCCAGTAAGCTATCCCTTGCATCAGCCAGGAACAGTTCTTTCTCTGAGAATTAGAAAGTAAATTCCTATCTCTGTAGCACTGCAAAGATGCCCTCAGCTCCATGCTAAACAAGTCAGTAACAAGCCAGGAATTTAAAGCACATTAAGCCTGGCTCTGACAACAAGGCTATAATCAAGCAAGTTCAAAGATCTGGTGACTCAGCAAATTAAATTTCCATAAGGATTTCATTTCATTGACTATATTTACATCAACAGATGAGAAAAATCTCAGAAGTCATAACATGGATTAGTGCAGTCTAATGAGGCACACAACAGAGGGGAAATCAAGTCAACAACTCACCTTCTACTTCCCTTATTTTAACCAGTTAATGCATTAATCAGCAAGTCAACAGCATTCTTGGCAAAAACCTCTGGAGTTGAACATTTTGCATTGGGTGCACAGCAAGTCCCACAATGCAGCAATGCAGGGCTTTGGGGCCCTCCTGTCCCCACACCTCCAGCAGCTGGCTCAGGATGTGAGAAACCAGGCTTCTCCTTCCTCCCAGGGCAGGCAGCACCCACCAGGTAGGCAGAGAGCACCTGCAGCCATCCCACAGCCCAGGCAGGGAAGAAATTAATTTACAGCTTCATTCAGTACCCGTGGCAGAATGGCAGAACTGAGATGAAAAGAAAACAAAAACTCAGGCTTTCTTGTCATTTCTTTCCATTATGTCAGGTAAAAGTACAAGTTCTTTAGCAAAAGAAACCCCTGATTAAAAACACTCCAGTAAGGGAAGCCAGTACTGAAATTAAAAACATAAGCCAGGAGAGTTTAGGGCTTGTGAGAGGCTCCAGCTCATAAATCTAATCTCTTCCTGAAATGTGCCCCAACTGAGTCATAGTCATATTTCAAAAGGCAGAATCAGAACAATTCCTATTCTCCAGCCCTGCACACATGGAGGTGGGGGTGTATCACATTCCTGCAGTATACAGCCTCTGGTCTTGTCCCAGCCCTTGGGCCCTGCAGCCTTAGCAGTATTCTCAGAGGACTCAGACTCAGTGTGACAGCTTGCAGGCAGCCTTGTTGCCCAGAGATGGCATCCCCTCCTTCTTATATCCTAAATAAATCCATTCTATGCCCTATCTGCCCACAGTAGTTCTAAGGGAACAATAAACCCCTAGACTGGCCTTTAATTACACAGTCACAATCCCTGCAAGGCTCTGCTCTTTAGGGCTCTTATAGAAGTTTCTAATCCCTTTTTCCTTCCAACTGCTCTCATCAAGGCATGGAAAGAATAAAGCAGAACGAGTTCCACTTAAAGCTTGGGGGATTTTTGACCCAACCAAACAGCAGACCTACTTTGAGCTGCTGGGGCTCTTCCCTCCCGTCTCCTTTGATGAAATGGAGATCCACATGTGGAGACTGGCCAAGAGAGCACCCAGCAACCTGCTGGTGCAAAATGGTCTGAAGACTGTGTGCATCTAAGACGCAGGGGTTGTGTACGCTAAATCTCTTCATCGTCAGTTCCTACGTGGCCCATTCTGGACAGAATCAATGGAAAATGCAGGAAGGAATTATTCATATGGGCCTTCTCAGGTATCAAACCAAGAAGCTATAGCTTCAGCACATGTTGGGACTTCTGACCCACCAGGCATCCATCTGGGAAACCCACCAGCTTTCCCCAAGGAGCCCACTTTCCTCAGCTCACCCCCTAAGAGCCATTCTGTGCACAACATGAGCCACTCCTGGTAGGACTGCAGTGCTGTTAGCAGGCTGTCTGAGAGACACAACCACTGTCCGAGCAGTCACCACTCACTGCTCAGTCCCCTACCACTCCCATCCTGTCTGCATAATTAAAAATCTGTCATCCTCTCTGACTTGGCCAGCAGCTGGCCCTCTCTCAGGATCGCACTCAGCAGAGGCAGGGCTTTAACAGATGGCAAGAAAGTGACGCAGTTCAAAATCTGAATGTGATGCCACAAGATCAGAGCAGTGCACATTTGGCAACAAACTCAATGGAAAACATTACAACAGTGGAATCAATAAGGCATAGCTGAAAAAATAAATTAAATGTACCCTCATACAGTGGGGAGTGGGTGTACTTCACTGAAGGATGAAATAACAGGCTTACTTCTCCAGAATGTTGCAGCTCCTGTAGGACTTCTTCACATGTTTCCCACTTCCCTGCTAATTGCAAAGCAATATTAATCAGTAAATAGTTCTGAAAACAACACACCAAGCACTGAGAATCAGAAGATGTAGTAGATAGATTTCATTCAAGTGGTTATGCTTCACATACCATCAGCTGTTTCTTGTAGAGGTAATGTACCACAGCTAAAAATGAGGACTAAAACTGTCTTAAACACACTCTGATTTTGCACCTTGCTGCTTTGCTGAAAGTGAAAGCATGCATGAAAGGATTAAGTAATTGAATCATCTATCACCATCAATATCCAGGGAAGACAGGCTGAAACAAAAGACTAGGGAACTTCTGAGATCAAATCAGGATAACTCAAAAGAAAAGCTCAAAAATTAATTTGAAAAACTATATCAAGATTTCTTCCCCTTTTTATGAGTTTGTTAAATCAAAAGTGTTTAAAACACCAGCATATCACAACACTGTGCCTCCTTCACATCAACCTACATGAAATTATGCCTTTGGTTCTTGAATTTTCTGATAACCAACCAATATACCACATGATGGACAAGTACTGAAACACAAGGTGAGGGATTCCCATAGAAAACACTAAAAAGGCATTAATATTTCAGAATTTAAGCCATTTATCAGGCCTCCTCTCTGCCTGGAATTAGAGGCAAAGAATAGCACAGTGATTATTTCACATCCAGCTCTGGTGTTTGCTCTGCTGTCTGTCACCATCTGAGTGACAATGAATCACCCCAGATCATGCAACAGCAGTAAGAAAGTTATCACATGGGATTTATTACCTATGCTCCCATAAAACCTTCTGGGCCTTACGTGAGTCAACTGAAAAAGATGGCAAATGTAGAGCCACAGACAAGCAGAGGACTGTGCCCTTGTCCCAAGGGAAAGCCACATTAAGTCATTTTAGGTCATTTTAGTTTATTCAGGAAGTGAGTATGTTTCCTTGGAGCAAAAGATTCAGGTCAAGAACCATGGACTTGAATTTCACCTAAACTCATTTTATAGGAAGCTTTCAAAATGCAGCTGAAGTATTGATCCTGTGTTACTCTTTCCCAAGAGTGCTCATCACAACAGCACCTCCAGACTGGGCAAGGACCAGGCTGCGCTGTGCAAAGAGACAGAGGGCAGGTATGGAGGGACCTGCTGGGGAAATATGAAGGACAGTGGTGATGGATGGAGCAGAGAGCTGCAGGGCAGCAGAATGCACAAGGGAAACTTCTTATTTATTGAAAGCTGTTGCTCAAGCTGTTACACAACTTACAAAAAAGCTGTTGCAGACAAAGTCTCCCTTGAATGAGGGATGGCCTCAGATCCAGTTTGCTTCTTTCTAGCCCAAGGCACAACTCATTCAAGGCAGACTGGATGTTACCCCTGTGAAATATTTAGCCTTAATTTTAAGACAGAAAAATAACAGCAAGAAGGAACCCCCATTACACAGAAACCCTGCAGCTAAAGGTATCAAACAGCATTTCCTCTCCACTCCTTCACACAGGCCCACTGGCTCCATCCAAGATTACGGCTGATCTTCTGGGTCTTGAAATTAATTTCTGAAAACTGATGGTATCCCTAAGGTACTTTAGGGCCATGCATTCTGAAGGATTTGAGTAAATTACATTGTCTTTTAACTGATCTCCCTGCCCATGTGTGCTCTGTGCTCCCAGGGCACCTGGACACCCAGACTCTCTCCATTCCCTCTCTAGGAAAGACAATCTTCCCCAAAAGATCCTTCTAGAGTACTGTAAACTCAGTTAAACTTCATGAGAGCAAGTAATTGAAAGAGATTCCACACAACATTCAAAAATCAACCCTTAACTACAAATTGGAGTAACATCAAAAAGATCAAAGACTGAGGCATGTGAAACAATCTCATAGAAGACCCAGACAGAAGATTAGAGGGTTAAAAAAATTATTTTGGTCTGTTTTGACAGAACTTCTTCCACTCCCTCATCACAAAAAAAATCTAGAACAGCTGATGCTGTAACTTTCCAAGTTTATCAGGTATTGACTTTTACTTTCTGGAGCTCTTCATCCCTACATCCACCCACACTACCCACAGAACTAAAAATTGTTCTGCAAACTCTAAATCCATAAAACAAAAGTTTTTTCAGGGCATTATTCCTGATGTATCATAGTAGTGTTTTGCATCCTCTCCCCAGCAGAAGCCTTAGAATATTATAGAGGAAAAACTACAGAAAAAAAGAAATGTCCATATGATTAAAAAAAAGGAGTAGAGTTCTTTGTTAAGTCCCAAATTCAACAACTTACATACATGCCTAACCTCAGGAAGGGAGAAGGACTTGAGTAGCTATTTCAAGCCTTCAATGAGTTGAGGTCCTACACACAGATTTCTTCCCTCTTCCTTTCAGAGATGTGACCTTTCTGAAGTTCCATGGGCATCTTTAAGTATTCAGCAGCAAAGATTCAGATCATAAAACAAGCTGAAATAACATCAGTAAGTTAAAACTTTTGACAATGTTTACCTCTGTTTAATTTTCAATGTACACAGAATGCCAAACCCTACTTGCTTTTCATATGCAATGAATCCTACCAAAATCCTTTGGGACTACTTCTGAAAGTAAAATGAGCAGGATTTAGTTTTTAATCCAACACCAACAGGAAGGCAAAATATGATACAGTGTTTTATCCCCCAGCAAAGAACCCTGGCACGAAATCCCCCTGAGTGAGTAAAGCATCAGTGTGTATTCTGCAGCTAATCTGGCAACAGAGCAATTTTCTGTTTGTAATTTCTGTTTTTGCCCAAATGAGTATATAGAGGCAGATGGTGACACCAAAGGAGGACAGTTCTGGAAAGAAATCTCCATCCCTGAGGAATAATTCACAAGACCAGTCTGGGGACTGCCAAAGTAAGATCTTTTGCCAGGCAGCTGAATCACAGCACACATAACACCTTCAGGTTCTGGCTTCTGTGTCACATTCTTACCTCCCAATAAATACAGCACTGAGGGGGAAAGAGCAAAAAGACATTTCTGTGAGTGGATAGGGCTTTCAATGCTAATGACTGGATGCTGAGACTCATTTCAAGTTTTTTTCATCCAAGAAAAGCTTTTTTGACTGCATTTTCTCCATCTGTAGGAGTATGCCCTAGGTTACTGATTATCTGGGATCTCATCATCAAGTTTTCAAGAAAGATACTTGTTTCTTTCAGGCTGCAACAGCTCAAGCAAATAAAGTTTCTAAAACACAGGTCATACAAATCTGATTTCAGCCACAGGTTTTAATCTCCCTCATAATTTTCCACTGTGTTCTGACACCAATTAACAGGGCCGTCCTTCTTTAAAACAAGTCAGAAAATGAGGAATTTTAAGAATTATTTATGAAAATACGTGAGATAGTATTGCAACCCATATATTTTTGAGTGCTGAATTTTCCTTTCTCTGAATTTTCAATATGCAAAAATTGTTTTGATCAGCAATAAATTAATATCAAAAACCTTCAGAGCTGTCAGGTAGTAAGAGTGATTTTTCAACAATGAGATGAAATCAAATGGTACTGTGATCAACAAGGTGAAGGGTTGACAGTTCTGATTTTGATTAGCTCAAGTTTCAGAATTAAAAATGGGTTTAGAATAATGGAAGCCTTCTTATCTGTTTTGCTTGTCTGCAGACAAAATAAGACATCACTTCTTTCAGGCATTTTTACTTGACTGAGATACAGTCTTCATAAGCTTGAGGGCTAAGGAAAAAAATTTTAATTTACATTTTAAAATACCAGATTACGTTTCATCCTACAAATCATAAAATCTGCAAGCTTGGAATCACAAAGTATGTGTGCTAAATCCTCAGTGAATAACTTGGGAACTTTTGTCCTCTGTCCCTAGTGATAATAAATATAAAGATTCCAGTGCTAAATTTGGTTGCTTGCTAAACTTAAACTGCTCTGTTAGAATTTCTAAATTACATAAGCAGAGAGAGTTTCTGAAACATGGCTTCAGGGAAAAATCACAGCTACAAAGTGTTACTAGATTTAAGAACTAAAGAATTACCAGCTATTTAACTTCAGCAGAAGAAGCAGAAATAAGTAAGATGTCCAACACCCTTGGCAATGTCCTGGTAAAACAACAGTCAACTTCCTATTTGCATGGGAGCTGCTTTATTCTCAGTCAGGTGTTTGGGGTCAGACCAGCTGAGTCAGTCAATGGCACCAAGTCAGACTGGTATCATACTGATTTCTGCTGGGCACACAGATGAACACTTCCTCTGACTACCACAAAACTGTCTCATGACTGAACCTGGCCCTCCAGGCCTTAGTCAGTGACAAAAACCTATCCAAAAAAAGTGATGGAAAGTATGAATGAAAGGAACTCCATTTGAAAGGAACTCTGTTTCAGAGCTGAGAAAATAAGATAAAAATTACATTTAAAATGTCCCATAGAAATCTAAGATAGCATTAATTGCTGCAGTAAGTCTCACTTCAGTGCCTTACTATGCATGGAAAAGTCAGAAGAGACAGAACATACTCCTCATGATGAAGGTAGACCATTTTAGAGGGGACTCAGAAAAGCTGAACAACCTGAGTAAAATTACCAAGGGAAACAGAGCCAGGAATAAAACTCAGCTCTGCTGACTTGTAGCTGTCTACTCACCACTTAGCTATTGCAGGTAATGTGTGGGAAGGGAAATGGCATATTGCATTTAGGATGTCAGAATGTACTCCTGCAAAGGTAAATGATTCATAAAACTCTGCACCAGCCAACACTTCCCTGCATCTACAATCAACTCTGTTTAAACATTTAAGACAATGGCACCACTCACTTCCAAGCCACAGTTCTCAAGAATGAAGAACATTCACGGTGATTTTCTCTGCTTGCTAAGAGCAGCTGATGCCCGTCTGTTGAGATCTGTTTTGACAGAATTTAATTCCTTTGCGGGTTTGTTTTGGGGTTTTTTTATGTGTTTATCTTTTTTATAATGCTGTCTATCTCACGTCTCTTAAAAGCACAGTCCTAATCATGATGCATTCAGGTAGTCATGGACTTGTCTGTTCACTAAAGATTTACAAAGAGAAAACATAATGAATGAACTGGCAAATTCTAAATCTAAATAAATGTGAACAGGGAAGGTTATTTTCTTTTTACAAAGCATGCAGGAAATAGCTGGGGATATTGAAAAACGGTTACAAAAGAAACAAAGAACAAAGGAGAACAGTGCAGACATAAAGGGTACACCCATCCATATATTGGATACTGCAGGAATTTGTCATCGTTTCATCCCACAAACCAGACAAGAACAGACATAAGGAGCAACAAAGATGCTCAAAGGCCTTCCTACAGAACAGAATAAGAGATCAGGACTCTTTGGTTTAGAAAATAGGAAACTAGAGGTTCACAACACTGCAAACACTGTAAAGAGATTTAGTAATTCAGCTTCCCACAATACCAGAACTACAGAAAACCCAAGAGTGTAAAATGAAAATCACAAAGAAGTTCTTCCTCACAATAATCAGTTAAACAGAAGTATTCATCACAGAATCATTGAGAAAGTATAGAGTGGTTCAAATTTAGACTTGATACAGTCATAGAAGACTGGCTCACCAGAAATCTCCAAAGAAATCCCTAAATTACTGAGCTTAGGAAGATAAACCATGGAAAAGGGCACTCAGATGATGCTTTGTGATCCCCCTCTGAAAGGCTCTGCTATACTGATCATCACAGGTAGTACAAGTTTAAATGGACTTTACATACAAACCAGCAAAGAAGTTCCTCTGTTTTCAGTCTAAAGGCCTTAAACATTTCCAGAACTGGAATTAACAGGATTGTCATGAAAAGTGAAAAATTATTGAAACTGTTAACAGATTTTGGACAAGGAGATGAAACTCAGGTAATTAAATAGATTTAAATGACTGCCAAAAAATCTACACAGTTTGGCAGAAGTAGTTTAACAAAAGCTGGCATTTCCTTAGAAACTGGGAGAACACCTGGTCCTCACGTGACCAGGTTCATGTGGATCATTATATATAATACAATAAGAAAATAAAAACTGTGTGCAGACCATAACAACCACTAGAAAAGCTTGCAATATTGTTAATTCCTTTTTCTATCAACACAGGAAACAGATACATTTGTTACTAGAGAACTACAGGTCTTTATCCTGTTCAACCACCTTTAGTTTGACCTAAGAATGCCTCCTGTGTTCACAGCCGGATGTTTTTAAGCAGAACCCGAATTCTGAATATCTGCTGTAGAAATTCCTCAAGAGCCAGTAAAAGCAATTTTCAGAAAGCCATCTCCTTCCTCTCCAAAACAATTGAATCTACAGCAGCTGTGAAAAGTGATGAATGCTTCCTGTCACCTTTGTATCACAGCTTTCTGACAGCATCAGTGACAAAATCTGGCACACAATCTCCTCCCAAATTAATACCAGACATGGAAGTAGATATCCATGGAGAAAAAGCAAAAGTTCTTTAAAAGCAGCATCATAGTATTCCCCAGATATCCTGGAGATAATCTATATGAGGCATCCCAAGCAGTAGCAAACCCTAAAGAAATCTGGATTAAAGTATGCTTTGTTTATAGAACATTCTAAATGTATTCCTAGCTCAAGGTTAAACACTATTTCTTTCTAAATATCACCCACGAATTAATTTCACATTATGATATCTGTATCTTCTATTTAAAAACAAAAAAATTTCCTCAGAGATCCCCAGAAGCTGGGTGCAGCTAATCATATTAACCTTGGATGACTTTCCATCTGTGCCCAGCACAAGTAACTAAACAGAGGAGGCAGGAGCAGCCCAGGGGAGCAGCCTAGCTGGTTCTGTCTGACTTCCAAACCCACCAACAGTTTGTTTGGCTTGTTAGAAGAAAAAGCTGTCTGTACAGCCAGGCCTGAAGACTGCTGGGTTCAGGTCTGCCACCTTATGTATCAAGCTAAACCTGTGTGGCTGTACCACTCTGCCCCAAGTTTTGTGTCAGGGCAGTACAAAAAGTACAGTTTTCCCAGTACAAAAAGCTGGGAAACACAGAGATTTGAAATGCAATCTCAATCTGCCCAGTGCTGGGAATGGCAGGTAATGGTTGTATGAGAGAAAACCATTTGGTTATTTCACTGCTCATCCTGCAGCGTCAATTTCTGCAGCGAGCCTGAATGAAAACACTTCCTTCTGCAGGAGCTTGTGTAAACAGAGATTCTGTAACCAACCTCACCTCAACACAAGGCAGAATTTCTGGCAGCTTTTCATTTTGTCAAGTAATAAGAAATCTTTCAAATTCTCCACTCAGAAATCACTTCAGTCAAGTTGATTACCAAAACAATTCTCTTAATTTGCAAGTTAAGTGCAGAGTGGAGCCTACAGAAAACAGCTCAAATACCTGCAAACAAGATTTTTCTTTCAGTCATGCAGAGATGTCTGCCTTGACTCCCAGTGGTAATTTGTGGATGCACAATATTGCTGCCTTGTGTGTTATAAATAACACACCTATTTCCATTCAGGAGTCTGTTTCCCACACTGAAACAATGTCACTAATAAATCTCACAGTCTGTAGGGCTAGAGCTGACATCTCCCCTTATTCAGTATATACCTTTACTGCCATACGTATGTGTAAGACAAAATGTTATCCAAGTACCTTTTAAAGGTGAAGAAACAGCTGTTTAAGAAGCAAGAGTGACTTCACCAAACCAAATATAATATGAAAAATATAAGGATAGTAGGAAGAGGGAGGAGAATAACACACAAACAAACCCAAAACCAGCAAAGAATGTCGTCCAATGCAGCTACCTCCACAAATCCTTATTCCTCCCTGTTCCTACCCAATCTCAAGTAATGCTGTTCGTTCAACATGAATAAAACAAAATAAATTTCTCTCCATATGGTCTCTTTAAATTGAGATCTAAAAATAGACATCCAACAAGAAGGCTTAAAAGAATTTATCAGTGCTTGATTTATTTCAGCTTTCTGCTCTCTCTGGTCACAATTCAATGCAACCCATAAATAAGTTAGGCTGGTAAAGGAGATTCAATTTTTGAGGCCAGAACAGTAATTGAGGAATTGAACAGCCTGGAGGTTGAAATATCTCCTGGGATACAAGCCTTTGGTCCTATTAGCGGCTGTCTATTGCTTTTCCAGCCATGGACACCTATGACCACGTCAACATATGGAACTGATTTATGGTTCTTTGTGTCACACACAGACAGGTCTCATACATGTGCTGGGCTCCACCGTGCTGTTACTCTGAAGCAAGAATATCTCAGGAAAATCTCTGACTAGAAAATCTCAAAACTATGGGAAGGCCCCATTTCCCATTAAGAAAGTCTGCATCAGCTCAGCACAATTTGGTCATACAGAAAGCTGTATTTTACACTTTTCCCACGCTGTATTAGCACTTGGAAAGACTGAAAGCGAAGCCTGAAAGAAGGAATTTTCTTTTTTTCTTAAAAGCCAAACAAACAAGCAAAACCCCACCATCACCCGCCATTCTTTCGGTCATTCCCTCAGGATCAAAGTTGAAAACCTCCACAGACAACCAAAGCAAGAAGCATGGATTGCAAACCCAACCCCTGACCAAAGGCAAAATAAAACCTATCTCCAGGCCTTACTCTGCACGAAGACACGGAAAAGGCCAGGCTGCAGCGTGTGCCGAGCTCCCCGTGCGGCACCGGGGCTGGTTTGGGGCAGCCGTGAGGGCTCCGAGCCCCGCACCGCACCCTGCCCTGCCCGGGGCCGGCCGGGGCTGCCCCAGCGCCGCTCCTCCGCCGCCTGCGGGGCCACGGCCGAACCGCAGCTCCGAGGGCAGAACCGGCACCACGCTCCGAGAGCAGAACCGGCACCACAGCTCCCAGGGCAGAACCGGCACCACAGCTCCCAGGGCAGAACCGGCACCACAGCTCCCAGGGCAGAACCGGCACCACGCTCCCAGGGCAGAACCGGCACCACGCTCCCAGGGCAGAACCGGCACCACAGCTCCCAGGGCAGAACCGGCACCACAGCTCCCAGGGCAGAACCGGCACCACGCTCCGAGGGCAGAGATCGGCACCACGCTCCGAGGGCAGAGATCGGCACCACGCTCCGAGGGCAGAACCGGCACCACGCTCCGTCCCGCACGGGCTCGGCATCCCACAGGAGCCACGCGAACGCTGTTCCCAGCACGGTCACTCGCGGTGGGCCGCGGGCTGCCCGGCAGCAGCTCCGCACACACCGCCCCCAGCAGCCGGGCTGGAACAGCGACAGGGACAGTCACACACCGGAGCGAGAGGGAGACCTGATGAAGGACATACAGGGCACGCCGGAGGACTCAGGGCCCTGGGCACAAGGAGCTCAGGCTGGAAGTGAGGGAGCAGCCAAAATGTGTTACCATGAGGCTGACCTCCTCCTCACAGAAAAAACTAGCGTTTAAATCACTAAGAGATGGATTAAAAATGGAAAAGAGGAAATATGAGAAAAAGACACTCACTAAATCACTATTAAAATACACATTTCCAACTTTCGTAGTCTGAAAAAAAGAAAGAAAACAACTATACATCTGGTTTTGTTTTGTAAGAAAAGATGACAGCAACTGAAACTAAAAAGCATTTGTTGAAAATTGGTTGTGACTATGCCATTTGTTCTGATAGAGCCTATCAGCTTGTTTTGAAGAAAGGCTCCTGACTGCATAAAGTACAAACACAAAATGGCAACAGTTTGTTAGACCTGGTAAATTCCAAGAAGACAGTATAATGGAATTTAGCACTACCAGTTATTCATAAATAATTCTTCTGATTAAATATTCACACACCATCATCATTTGTATTGTAAGCCTGTTCTCATAGGCACCTTGTGCTCTGCTCCTACTGGATCTCAGCACAGACAGGACCAGTGATTTGGATGTATGACACTAAACCAGGATCTTCCTACAATGCCCTCTCTCCAACTTGCCCTTGGGGAACAAGGCAGGTCCTGACTCCCCAGGGACTGGGCACAGCTCAGCCCCACACACAGGAGGCAGATGAGGGCTTCCTATCCCTTCCTTTGCCTATCCCCAAACTCCTCTGGCAAGCCCCTGTCTGATCTAGAGCTGTTCAAGTGGAAACAGGAATGTGTTTCCTTCCTCGTATTTGGCAATATTTATCCATGACCACCAGGCCACCGCTTAGTTGGACATTTTCTCTCCAAGTCTTGTAAACAAAATGCGAAATCTAAAGAAATTTTCATCTTAAGCAAGAAAAGAAAATAGATCTTCACCAAAATGTCTTGAATAATAACAATTTCTATTAGAAATGCAGTTGGACAGCCAGCCTCCTAAAAGAAAACCAGCACTCCTCTGCAGCTCAGCAGCTCCCCATGAAGGTCTCTGCATGCAGAGATATGCAGAGATGCATGCAGAGATGCATGCAGAGATGTGCAGAATGATCACCAGCCCCATGTTGTTCAGCTGCAGCTCTTCCCCCCTCACCCTGTGCTCCAGTTGACAGACAAGAGAACAGGACACCACAGCAATTAAATAAATAAAATAAAAAAATAAACCACAGGGGCACCTTCTGACCAGGTGCTGCAAGCATGTTACTCATGACAAATTTTTTAAGCTTGACTACCTCCTACATACTACAAGGTATTCACAGCCAGCATGTAATATAAATTATTTAATGTTAAACTCGTAAGTAAATTATATAAATATTAACGAATACTCAATCAGGTTCATCACCTTTGTCTGCTTTGTACAGATTTACTTCCCTATTTTCTGAGAAAATTAAAATTCAGCCCTTGCTGAACATCCTATCTTCAAAATTTAGTAAATAAAAAGTTGTATGCAATACAGTTTTTAGATTAAATATCCCACCTCAAGGATCGAGGATATCAAATGCTACAATAGAAAAGGCCATTCAAAAAACATCACATTTCTTGAACTGAGATGTTAATTAGTATGTTTATGTGAGGCCATACAAATTAACATGCTGTACCTCCCTCCACAAGCCCAAGCATCTTGGTGTAAATATAGCCCATACACACTGTATTTATACTGTGCCACCTTAGTGACTTCACCCCATTGACACATGTTTTCTGCCCAACTTACCATATCCTTTTCAGGTGGTATTTATATTACAGTTTGCAGAGGAAATACAGCAAATTTTAAATGGTGGCAAAATTTTAATTTCATTAAAATAAGGAAATCTATTTTTCTTACTAGAATGCCCACTAAAACGTCATTTTCTAAATATCTGAACGTAACTCATAAATCAAGGGATAAAAAACTCAGTACAATGCCTGTCCATGTCACACACTCCCCAAGACCCTTAGTTAAGTTTAAATGATTCTTCTCTGAACTACACAGTACACACGTGGGTGGTAGGTATGAGGTTTTCCAGTGATGGCTATAGTACATACCCAAGTTTGGAATAGAACTACAAATTATTATTTTTGAGGATAACTAGCATAACATGACAGCAAATACTATAAATGCCTTTGAAAGCTTTCTTTGATCACACAGTTGCAGATAAACTGCTGGCAGTTTAAAACTATTTATCTCAGGGCTGACACACTGAATAAGTACCACCACAATATGCAAAATACTTGTGAATTTAGCAGCATCTTTTCCATCAAAATAATCCTGGGAGTCAGGTAAAAACAGTCTCAAGTGTAATTTATTGAGCATTTCCATCTGCCTGATTAGACATTAGATTTGAATTTTGGTGGGTGAGGATGATGGCAGGGCCAACTCCAGACTAGATGATATCACCATTACTATTTTCCAAACCCAAGTCCTGCATCAACATCAGCTTTAAGTGTCAACTGCAATGGAATCCTGGGGTGACTGATTTTAAAAGGAGATAAAATAAACACTATATTCTTCAAATTGAAAAATTTTCCCCAGGACAAGAATGAAAATAAGTCTGGACCACACTAGACTGATGAAAATTAATACATCCTGCCCTACATTTTAATCATTCAAATAGATTTTTATCTGCTTTTACCACTATGGAAGAACAACAGACAAAGTAAGAAAAGCTCAGGGCCAGCATCTTTTATTATTTAATTACTTGCATGAATGTGGAAAAGTTATCCAGAAAAAGTGTAACTTTCCAAGGAGCACATGGTCTCTCAAACAATAAAGCCTCATTTTCCATCCTGCTGACAAGGTCTTCTCAAATTGCAGAATTTTAAGTATTGTCCAAACTAGTATCCATCCTATTATTTATCAGTAAAAAATTAATTCAAATTGTAAATTACCACTATTCATTAAAATTTACTTTTCTTCAACTGTAAGCACATTTCTGAATTATGTCAGGTGAGGCAGTAAGGAACTGTTAACTGGTGAAGAGACATAAATAGCAAATAAAAGACTTTAAGAGTCTTCTTCCATAGGCACCTCCTCTTGTAGCTTCTGCACCATTTTGTCCTCCAGCTGTTTTGGTGTACCTTCAAAAAGAACAAACCAAATTCAACATGTTTCTCTAAACCCAAATAACTGCTTTTCTTTGAACAACATGTGTGTCTATTCCAGGTTAAACAGCCTAAATATATTGCTAGAAGAGCTGTTTACGAGCAAATCCATCAAGTTCAAAGGTATTCACTGCTAACCTCCATCACCTCCTAAATCTGTTTTAGCAGAAAAGATGCTAAAACTGATGCTGTTTTTATGCAAAATCTAAAATGCAGTCAAACAAACCTGTGTTTTTATCTGCTATGACAAACTGATACAGCTGCCAATACCTGGCAGAACCTTGCAAAGGACTACAAAAATTCATAACTTATTACAGATCAATGGCCTTCTCCCATTAGTTTTTAAATGAACATTTAAAGCACTCCTGAATGCTGTGTTGAACAGCAAGAATGTTAACTCTCAATAACATGACCAAAAAGAAAAACAAAGAAAAAGAAAAATCCAAGATTTAGATTTGATTCTGCTCTCTGCCCAGTCAGAACTGCAGAATACCAAGAAGGCAGCTGGTGTTTGACCAACAGATGGACCACACAGTGCATCATTCATTTAATAAAAGCAAAGCCAAACACAGAAATAAATACTTGATTTTATTCTTTAGAATTCAGATCCTTTTCCTTCCCTC